>CAUYRH010023404.1:0-34992 GCA_963574655.1 Perodicticus potto
CACGCTGTCTCCCTGTGTCCCCAAGGGGAAGTTCCTGGGTAGATCCCGCCTGCCAGAGATGCCTGAGGTCCTCTCTCCCTGGTCTCACCGTGCCCAGCCGCAAGGAAGCTGTTACTCGGCTGCCATCTTGCTCCGCCCTCCTACCCTGACTTAAATTTTAAAGACTTTTTATTTTACCAATAATTTTAAAGCTATCTTTATTTATCAAAGATTATTAAAGTCACATGAACTTGAAAAGCATTTGGGGCCAAGCAAGATGGCTCAAGCCTATAATCAACCACTCTAGGAGGCTGAGGAGGGTGGATAACTTAGCTCAGGAATTCGAAACCAGCCTGAACGAGAGCAAGACCCTGTCTTTACTAAAAATAGTAAAACTAGCTGGACATGGGGGTGCAGGCCTGGAGTCTAGCTCCTCTGGAGGCTGAGGCAAGAAGCTTGCTCAAGCTCAAGAGTTTGAGGTCCCTGTGAACTATGATGCTGAGGCACTCTACCCAGGGTGACTGAGTGAGACTCTGTTCCCCCACCCCCCCAAAAAAAAGAGAGAGAGAAAAGAAAAGAAAGAAGAAAAAAAAGCATTTGGGCTAGTTATTTAATTTGTGAGTATTCATGTTTTAAGTTAACTTGATGCCATGTATACACAATATATGTATATACAAACATGAATAGACACATACATGTATACAGACATAACATATATACGTGTACACAGAAAGACTGGATAGTTTTGATTTTAAAAGTTTAGTTATAAGTCAAGTAAAACTCATGAGTTTAAAATGATAATTGGATCAAACTATGTTTTCATGAAGAGAAAAGATTAAAGGTTTACCTGGAGGAGGCTTTGTTGAGTTTAGAGAACCCAAGAGCATATTTACATCTCAAAGCACAGAAAGGGATTTAAACTTTTTGAAAGAAGAGGTTTGGTGTGTCAAAGAGAAAAGAAAAATGGATATGAAAGTAACACAAAATCCTAGGAATTTATCACAGGTTCTTATAAGGAGACAGATGAGGTTAAAGGAAATTCAGAAATCTCACTAAAACAATAACCAGTTGAATGTCAGAATGTCTCACCTTGGAAACCTACGTAGCTAGTTAGGTGGTCTTTTAATTTAGTCTAATGCCTAACTGGGTCACCAAATTCAGTGCAGAGCCCACATTGAATCTTAGGTCCCCAAAAGAGAGATGTCGTGGAACTGAGCCGGGCAATGTTTTTACAGAGCACTTCATTACACGGATGTGTTTAAAGCATCCCCTTTTTTACCTAATGTGCAAAGAAATGAGAGCCCCTCTGTAAGTGCAGTAGAATTTCTGTAAGTTGACTCTCCAAGGGACCGTAACAAACTGGTCAACACGCAGAGGTGGCCAACATAAGAACCTAGGCCTGTAGATACCTACATAAGTCAACTTAAGAAGGTGATCAACATAGGGAGGTGATCAACTGTGGAGGTTCTACTGTACTGCCCAGCCATTTCACACACCAAAGTCAAATATTCTCATAATACAAAGTAATTTATAGTACCTCCTCCAAACCAAGGAGGTAACATGATAGAAAACACAGCAGTGGCTCGGCACCTGGAGCTCAGTGGCTAGGGCACCAGCCACATACACCAGAGCTAGCAGTTTCGAACCCAGCCCAGGCCTGCCAAACAACCATGACAACTACAACCAAAAATAGCTGGGGGTGGTGCTTGTGGCTCAAGGATTAGAGTGAAGGCCCCCTATACAGGGGGTGGTGGGTTCAAGCCCAGCCCTGGCCAAAACTGCAAAAAGAAAAAGAAAAAAGTAGCCAGGCATTGTGGCGGGCACCTAGCTACTTGGTAGGATGAGGCAAGAGATACTCTACCCAGGGCGAAATAGTGAAAAAAAAAAAAAAGACAGCAGTCTTTTTTTTTTTTACCTGAGAGGAATTTATCCCTAACTCTTCAGACTACACAATGAAAGCAGAAGACCAAAAAACAGGGTGAGTAGCACCTTTTTCTAAGTTTCTTGAGGGGTCTCAGTCGTAAGAAGTGCCCTTTCAGTTTTTTCATGTGGCACTGAAGACGACAAAGAGGAAGGGGGAATAGGGACGAGTCAAGAGAAACAGGAGCAGATTTTAGCCAGAACAGTTGGCATTTCAGGCTTTTGAATTTTTAAAGTAAAAGTACAAAAAAATAAACCAGAGTCACTACAACCCAAGACTAGTCACCCAAATACTTTTTATCTTCATAATCAAACTAAAAGCAGAATACAAATGTCTTCATACAGTAACTAAGAAAATGCCCTGAAGGTTATGTTAAATAGTTTGATGAAAATAGTTCAGATTGTATATGAAGCCAGCATGTTGTATCACATGATTGCACTAATGTACGCAGCTATGATTTAAGACAAATAAATATAAATAAATAAAAAATGAAATAAAAAAAACTTGCTGAGGAGACAAACAGTGATCTTTACTGTCTGCTCTCCGGGATAGCAGAGAGAGAAAGGTCAGGAGCCCGACTGGTAAGAAATTTTTGTCCTTTTTTGCTGGCAGATCCGGTTCCTAGGTTCTATGGCTCTCTGGAAGAACAGAGCAGCTTTGGTGATCCTTCCAACGATACCAAAGTGCAGGAACCAAGGCCTTTAGCTCCATAAAGATTTGCTGAAAAATCACTGACATGAGGCAGACTGACTAATAGAAGAAAAAGCATAAAAATTTATTTTAACTTATAAACATAGGAGTGTTCAGATACAGGGGCATTGTCCATTTTTATGCTTGGATTCAATAAACTATAGATAGCCATATAGAAATATGTTGGGACACAAAAGCTATGACCTAATGCTAATAGACTGAGCGAGAAAACCCAGGGAGGCCCGTCTATCTGGATGCTCCCCGGCCTCTCTGAGCAGGCGTTCCCTCCTTCTGGGCAAGGGCAGGCCTTCTCGGGAATGGGGGTCTTATGACTTACAGTCAAACAAAGCAGGTCAGATGATTTCTTTCTGGCCAGTTGCTACACAGAATTTTAGGTCTTATGGCTGGCTTTCAGGAAGAGGGACTCTAACTTTGATGACCTATCTTGGGAAAGAGGGATTCTAGTTTCTATGACTAACCTCAAGGACGAATAGGACTGAGAAGCAGGAGGACGGGAGGACGTCAGAGGGAAACTTTTGCTTTTGAGGCCTTCATTTGGGGTACTGTTTTCTGAGTCCCATCAACTTACTACTCATTATTTATGAGGACCCAAACATATCACAATTCTGTAAGGTCAGATGTTAATTTATAGAAAATTATAGATAAAATTATTTTTATCTGATAGAAATGCACCATTATTTTTGTCATCTAGTAGAGAAAATAAACCCTAAAGTTATACAGTACAACCTCCATAGTCAGCCATTTCCCTACACTGACCACCTCCTTAAGTTGACCAAATTTTGTTGACCAGTTTGTTACAGTCCTTTAAATGGTCAACTTGCAGAAGTTCTACTGTGCTTTTGACATCCTGTAAGTCTTTACCCAATTTTGTATCTCCCATTCTCTTACTTTTTTCTTTCACTGACATAAGTTTCTCTTATCCTTCATTATATGTCAAAGAAAACTTTGCTCTGTGCTCATTCTGCAAGGAGATTATTTTTTATCACATTTTTAAAAATTACACTTTTGGCAGTTCTGGAAAGTCCACTGAAATCTGCTTGTTCAAGGAGAATCCGTGGGATTGGAAGGCATTTAATTTGATAGAAATGCCCCATTATTTTCGTGGGATTTGGTGGGTTTTGTTTTTGTTTGGTAACATAGCAGATTAGACTCATTTTCAGTCTTTTATACAGCTATTTATCTGCCTAAGATGTCTGTATTTTCCAAAAATTAAAAACTAAAAAAACTAATTCTATGAGTCAAGTCAGAATTTCATTCAGAAGCTAGAAGCTAAGGCCTGTTTATTCTGGTTATTATCTGCCAGAATGAATTTGGAAACTCTCTTTAGGTTGTTGCTAGAACTTGTGATGTTTTTCTTACATCCCGGTGAGAGCTTAGTAGACTTGGCTGGACATCCATCTTCAGTATAGACACTGGAAGTTTGTGTACAATGTACTGCCATGAAGGTTTTGAAGGGCTGCCAAAGCTTGGAAAGGTAAAGTGAAATAACGTAAAGGTGTCAGTGTCTTTTTTAAGGTATTCAATAGATTGAAGGCCTTAAACTATGAGTAAATAGAAAAGGGGGAAGGAAAAAGAAAAGAAAATTTCCTCCAATTAAAAAGAGCTAAAGTTATTTATAATTGCATTGTTTTGCTATGCTTCTTTTAAGTCAATGTATTGGTACTCTGATTAATAGGTAGCGAAACCACAGTCACTCAGAGTTCTTAGGCACCTGTGTTCTGGACTTAATCAAATGACCAATTTCCTCTTAGAAAAATGTTCCTTTGGGCGGTGCCCGCAGCTCAGTGGGTAGGGCGCCGGCCACATACACTGAGTCTGGTGGGTTTAAACCCAGCTAATACAACAATGACAACTGCAACAAAACAAAAATAGCCTGGGGTTGGGGCGGGTGCCTGTAGTCCCAGCTACTGGAGAGGCTGAAGCAAAAGAATCACGTAAGCCCAAGACTTCGAGGTTGCCGTGAGCTGTGATGCCATGGCACTCTACCCAGAGCAGCAGCTTGAGACTCTGTCTTAAAAAAAATAAAGTTTCTTTCCCCAAATCAGATGCTAAATTTGGAAAACCAAACTTATTGAGATGTTTTATATTCCAGAAACGTGGGCCAGATTTGTGGGTGAATCTGAGATACTGATTTACAGAAAGGAGAGTTTGGATTGTTTGAAGTAAGTGATAAATGGAAAGAAGGTGAAATAACGGCTAAGGATGAAAGCGCTAACCAAAAGATTCTTCAAAACAGAAAGTCAAGCATAACTCTGGTGCCTCAAGACAGTCTTAGTGTAAATAATTTTCTCTCTCAAGCTTACACTCAAGTGTGCATAGGGTGAAGCATTTTGTCAAAACCTTTACCATTACCAGAACAAAGTGCTGTCTCCTGGGTGACAGCGGACAGGAGCACCAAAGTTATGGCGGTGGCTAACCCGTACACTTCGGAGCTCCATGGAGCAATTCAAACCCGCGTGAGGGAACAGCAATAATGTGCCTCTGTCCTTTGGCTCTCATTTTAAAAGCTGCATTCTGTCAGGGACCCATACTGGGATGTTATCCACAGAAATGTTTCCTCTGGATTAAGTATTCTGTTAAATAATGGAGTTGAGATTCATTTGTAACCATAAACTTGATAGTGAAGGGTTAAGAAAAGTACCAGATTATAAAGCTTAAAAACTATCTAGTATGTCAGAGTGTTACATGTCAGAACAGTTCCTCACCCTAATTTTTAATGGTTTGAAATCTTTAAAGACAAAATAAAAAAATATATGGGTTATTGCGATCAACCAATCTGGATTCCAAAACATAGGAAAGGTAAGGAAATTTGGAGAAGTTACCCGTAGCACAGCCAAACAAAGGCATATTTAGGAGTAGCTGCTATGTATATGACTTCATCCTCATGAATACAATATTTTTGCAAACAAAATATGCTTCACAATTATACCCAGGCAATAAGTACACAGTGGTAACAACATACATAATGGATTTTAAAAATTGGCCTCCAGATCAAAGAGAGTTTTGGGGGAAATGGGCCTAGTTTAGGACTATTAGAATACATGGAATTTTTTCTTTTTCTTTTTTATTGAGACAGAGTTTCACTCTGTTGCCTCAGATTAGAACACCATGCTGTCAGCCTATGTTACAGCAGCCCCAAACTCCTGGGTTCAAGTGATCCTCCTGCCTCAGCCTCCAGAGTAACTGGGACTACAGGAGCCCATCATAATAACCACCTAATTTTTCTATTTTTAGTAGAGATAGGGTATAACTCTTGCTCAGGCTGGTCTCCAACTCCTGAGCTCAAGCAAGCCTTCCACCTCAGTGTCCCAGAGTGTTAGGATTATAGGTGGGAGCCACCGCACCTGGCCTAAAATTTGTTCTTAATGAATAGCACGTCTGAATGATTTCCAATTCCAGGGACAAAGCAAAGGGTAGAAAGCTCCATGGTACAAAAATGGGGTTATCAAATGGAACAAACTTTAAGACAACATGCTGGAACACAATGGTGGCAAAGAACTTGTACTCTGACACACTCAGGACTTCTTGAAAAATGATTTCAAATGAAAGCAGAAATAGCCCAGGCCCATGTACCTTGCACACTAACCACCAAGTCATAGGAAATCCATTTATGGAAAACATTTAGTCTCTTAATTTGTGAGAGTTTCTTAATGGAGACTAATTAACAATGGTAATTGCCACTATGAATAGACTAAAATAGACCCACTGTATAGTCTGTGAGGAGGGGAGATAAATTTTACTCACACACTCTTAATAGGAACCTGATGGTCCACCTTAAAAGACCTTCCTTTGGGAAGGTGGAACCCCCCCTCCTTCCTTTGGGAATCCATCTAAATTCAGTGCTATAAGATGAAGGAGGGGACCTGATTATGTCCACAGAACACTTGAAATTCCACATTACACAGATAAGGGTCTTTAGTTTACACTCCAGTACAAAACAATATTTTATATCAGAAAGGATCTTATCTGCTAGGAAGAGACAATGAATACTACAGTCTTAATTTATGAGCCGTTTTATAGCCATTATCTTTGATATTTGTAATCATACTGCAAATTATTGGTGAGGTCAATATGATAGTTGTCGATAAGACCTACACTTAATACAGATATAGATGATCAAATGTACTTGAAAAGTTCAAACTTCCTCAATACCCAGTCTCAGTGGAAGATGATGATCCAGAAGAAGAGTTAGATTTAATTAGCAATCAACTAATTGTGTTTTTGAATCAATGAGCAAAAATTTTTTGAGTCCAAATTACAAAAGACAAAAATGGTAAAGGAAATATGAAGCTGATACAAAAACAGGAGGAAACATGCACAAATTGTAAAATAGTTGAGCTGTCTTTTTATGCAGATGTCCACATCTGACTTATGAAAATAATCCTTTGAATATTATTGATTTTCCTATTATGTCACTGGAATAAAAGAAATAACTCTACTAATCAGGATAAAGACAGTTTATTATAAAAAGTTCTTGACTGATAATCAAATAGTTGGATTACATTGTATGGGTTCATTTCAGCTAGTCTGGATTGACCACATTCTTAAGTCCAGAGTTGCCTGAAGTAGGATGCGGTCCTTTGGCCAATACCATAACATATTTTTACTAAAGACAAATCGTGTTCCAAAACCATGGGTCCATGAGCTATTTCAAAGCAATGATTGACTGTAATAATTTGACTTAGCAATTTATTTGATCATGATTTGTCTTTGGTTTTGTTGGGACATGGGGATTTGATGGTTATAGCTGATTGCATAACAGAAATGTGTCTACATAATCAGCTTACTATAAAACACCCTTGCTCAGACAGACATTGGGCTTCCAGACACTCAAAAGTTTCACACGTCCACTGGTGATCATTCAATAGCTGAAGAGAAAGAGCATCCCATGTGATTCAGCAGTGTGAAGACAAAGAAACCAGACCCTGAGATTGCTTCAGACCCTTGCAAGTATATTCTTTTCCTGCTGTTGCTGTACTGTTTGCTGAGCCTATAATAAAGCTGTTGCATAAAGGCAACAGTTAAGTCCTGTAAGTCCTTTCGGTAATCAAAACACTTATAGTAATTAGTGTATAATTAATGCAGCATGCAAACAGCCTGCTATATTCTAACAATTGAAGTAGAAACTATAATTGTCAAAACTATTTATATTTATACATACTAACAGAACTATAATATTTTTGAGACAAAGTTTATGCTGAATACCAAAACCACTTCAGGATAGCAATATTCACTTTCTTCTTATCTGCTATCAATCGTATTTTAGAAATACTTGAAAAAAATTTATTTGTCCTGCATTGGTATTAAGCATTTTTGTAAACCTCTAAATTTTGACTGCTGTTTACATCAATTATAAATCTTTAATTATCAACTGAATAAAGCACTAAAAATTTTAGCTTTTGAAGTTGATAGCAATTTGCAGTTCTTGAAAACAAAACATGCAATAAAATAGTTTGAAATTTATTCATAAAAACAAGAGAGGAACTGAACAATCATTCAATGGCAACTTGAATGGTGTGTAACATTTCATTTTAAATCTTATAATTATACTTTGGAATATGTTAACACATGTTAAAACCTTTGATAGTGCTAACTTTTTACTGGATAAATTTATTTTCTGTACAGAACAGAATTAATATACTCTGCATAGAGAATATGTATTATAGTTTTGACTTATAAAAATATTTGACATTGCTGGCACCCGTAGCTCAGTGGCTCGGGTGCCAGCCACATACACTGAGGCTGGTGGGTTTGAATCTAGGCCAGACCAGCTAAACAACAATGACAACTGTAACAATTGTGGTGGGCACCTGTAATCCCAGCTACCTGGGAGGCTGAGGCAAGAGAATCACTTAAGCCCAAGAGTTTGAGGTTGCTGTGAGCTGCGACACCACAGCATTCTACCCAGGGTGACAGCTTGAGACTCTGTCTCAAAAAGAAAAAAAAAAATAAATTGACACTGTGTGATACAATATCAATATAAAAATTTGCACTAACAATGAACATTCTAAAAATATAATTAAGGAAGCAATTTCTTTATAATAGCATTAAAATGAATAAGAGGCTTAGGTATAACTTTAATTTTAACAAGTGCCTGACAAAGATATCAAAACATCGTTGAAGAAAATTAAAGATCTAAGGACACCTCATGTTCATGAATCAGAAGACTTACCACTGTTAAGATGGAAATACTCTTTAAATTGATCTACAGGGTCAATGCAATCTCTATCAAAATTTCATTTGCCTTTCTTACAAAGTTGATAAGCTAGTTCCAAAGTTTATATCAATATGTGAGAGCCCTGGAATAGCCAAACAATCTTAAAAAAAAAAAAAAGCTGAAAAAGTCACATTTTTTGATTTCAAAACTTACTATAAAGCTAAGTAACCAAGACAATGTGACATAGCATAAGGACAGACATGTCAATCAATGCAAAAGAACTGAGCCCAGAAATAAACCCTTATATTTATGGTTGACTTTCAACTAGAATTCCAATGAAAAAGAAATAGTTTTTCTAACAATTACTGATATAACATTATACCTTCCAAAGACATTAGAAAGCAAATTAGAAATTGAGAATAACTTTATTCCAATAAATCTTAAAATTTACATGAAATGAGCAAATTTCTTAGAAAATATAATTTACCAGAAAAAACTGAAATACAAGAATTGTCCTGTGCATGTCACAGAGGTTGAATCTATTATTTCCCACAAAGAAACATGCAGGCCCTGATGGCTTCCCAACAAATTCATCCAGCCATTTAAGAAAGAAATCCAATCTTACAAAAACCTTTCCTGGAATGAACAAAAAGAATAGTTCCCAGCTCATTTTATTTATTCTCAGAGAATATAAATTGATATTAAAATTCATAAAAGAAATTTATAAAAAGAAAAAACATAGGTCATTGTCTTTCATGAACATGCATAAAATACAAAGCAAAGAATCTGAAGACAGAGACATAGGATTAGTTTGATCTTATTCTAGGCTGGGCAAGGTTTAAAGTCAGCTGTTATAATTCAAAGTCAGCTGTTGTTATAATTCATCACATTAACAAAATAAAGTACTAGGCAGTTAAAATAGAAACATTACTTAAGCCTAAGAGTTTGAGGTTGCTATGAGCTGTGACAATACAGCACTCTACCCAGTGCAACATAGTGAGACACTGTTTCAAAAAAAGCAAAAGAACAAAGAATATATAATGGGGAAATATTTGTGTCTTCAACAAATGGTGCGGGAAAAACTGAAGATCCGCATGAAAAAGAATGAAATTAGACCTTTATATTACGTCACACACAAAAAACAACTCAAATTGGGTTGAAATCTTAAACATAAGACCTAAAACTAAAAAACCATTAGAAAAAAATATACAGAGAAAGCTTCATGGTATTAGTCTCAGCAATGATTTCTTGGCTATAATAGTACAGGCAACAAAAACAAAAATAAACACTTAGAACTATATCAAACTAAAAGCTTCTGTACAGCAAAGGAAACAATTAACAAAATGAAAGTTTGCCTACAGTGTAGAAAAAATAATTGAAAACCATATATCTGATAAGGGGTTAATATCCAAAATATATAAGGAACTATTACAACTCAATAGGAAAAAAACAAAACAAACCTTATTAAAAAATGGACAAAGGACTTAAATAGATATTTCTCCAAAGAAGGCATATAAATTACCAAAAGACATATGAAAAGATGCTTGTTGCTAATCAGGGAAATTCAAAATTAACCAACAATGAGGTATCTCCCCACATTTGTTAGGTTGGCCATTATTTAAAAAAAAATTAAATAGCAAATAATCAATGTTGGCAAGGATGTAGATGAATTAGAACCCTGTGTACTAGTAGTGGGGATATGAAATGTTCCAGTTAATGTGGAAAACAGTATGGAATTTTCTCCAAAACATTAAAAACAGAATTACTATATGATCTAGCAATCCCACTTGTATTTATCTGAAAGAATTTAAATTAGAATCTGAAAGAGATATATAAACTCCTACATTTATTGCAGCTTTGTTCACAATAGCAAGAAGTAGAAACTACCTAAATGTTCACTGACAGATAAATAGATAAAGAAAATGTGGTATATGCATACAATGGAATATTATTCAGATGTAAAAAAGAATACAATCTTGCCATATACAACAACATGGATGAACTTTGAGAATATTGTGCTAAGTGATATAAACCAGTCATATGATTCCACTTCTCTGAAAAGTTTGAAGTAGTCAAACTTGTAGAAGTAGAAGGTGGTATGATGATTCCCAGGGTCTTGGGGAAGATAAAATGGGTAGTTGCTGCTCATTAAATAAGTAGAGAGCCAGGTGCGGTGGTTCACGCCTGTAATCCTAGCACTCTGGAAGGCCAAGGCAGATGGATTTTTTGACCTCACAGGTTTGAGACCAGCCTGAGCAAGAGCGAGACCTCATCTGTAAAAATAGCAGGGCATTATGGCAGGTGCCTGCAGTCCCAGCTACATGGGAGGCTGAGGCAAGAGAATTGCTTGAGCCCAAAAGTTTGAGGTTGCTGTGAGCTAGGTTACTACAGCATTCTACTGAGGGTGACAGAATGAGACTCCGTCTCAGTAAATAAATAAATAGAGAGTTTCATTCACATAAGATGAAAAAGTTCCTGAGATCTGCTATGCAACTTTATGCTTTTAATTAACCATCTTCTACAATTAAAAATGTTTAGAGGGAAGATTGCACACTATTTGTTTTTGACCACCATGCACACAACACACACACACACACACACCCTCAAAAAACTCCACTATTAAACAGAAAATTAATAGTTAAGGTAACCTAACACAAAGTTGCACCAAACCAGCAGCTGGAGTAGCTGCAATCCCATCTTTACCTTCACAGTGCTTCTCTTGGCCAAGAAAGAATTAGTTGTCTCTGAGTTTGAAAACTTCATTGAACAATGGCAAGGCAGACCCACCAGAAACCTCTACCTGATTTTCATGACAAATAGAGTAATGCTGTATCAGCTAGTGGAGCTATTCCCTGTGATGCTTCATGGACAGGTATAGCAACACATTTTAGAATAGAATGGAGTCTGTCTTGGTCGTCAAAGTCACCTCGAAGGACTGCAGAGATCACTAATCATCCTAGTGGCTGTAATACTGACTTGCAATAGTGTCCAGTACCCAATAAAGTGTGGCATTATCGACCAAATAAAGCACGTTAAATCTTTTTTAAAAATTAACAGAAATGGTTTGGCAGAATAAAAAATTGGGTTTTAGCTACTATCATACACAAAGATCAACTCAAAATGGATTAAAATCTTAAACATAGGACCTGAAACTGAAAAACCATTAGAAGAAAATATAGGCAGAAAGCGTCATGGTATTGGTCTCGGCAATGATTTCTTGGCTATAACAGCACAGGCAACAAAAACAAAAATAAGGGGGCAGCGCCTGTGGCTCAGCAAGTAGGGCGCCAGCCCCATATACCGAAGGCAGCCAGTTCAAACCCGGCCTCGGCCTAACTGCAAAACAGAAAAATAGCCAGGCGTTGTGGTAGGTGCCTGTAGTCCCAGCTACTCGGGAGGCTGAGGCAAGAGAATCGCCTAAGCCCAGGAGTTGGAGGTTGCTGTGAGCTGTGTGATGCCAGAGCACTCTACCGAGGGTGATACAGTGAGACTCTGTCTCTACAAAAAAAAAAAAAATTAAAAACAAAAATAATTATTTGAAACTATATCAAACTAAAAGCTTCTACTTTTTGCTATGATCTCTGTGACTCTTATCAAGTTACTTCATCTTTCTAAATCTGGCTCTGTGAATCAGCTTTGTCCCCGGCCTCAGTGTTCAGAGTCTCTAGTTCTCCTTAGCTGTCCCTAAGATTTGGCCAGAGATTTCTCAACCCCACCTCCACTTTGAAAATCCTATCCAATCATTAAGATTTATCTCAGAGAAACCATCCTTCCTTTCCTAGGGCAGAATTAATCAACAATCTCACATTTTATCCACATCCACAAATCCTTATGAGGTTTTAGGTCACATCTGTATGATTTCATTAAACTTGAGGGAAAAGTATAAACTAGAATTAAAAAGGCTTTTGCTTTCAGTTTGCTTTAGGAAAAGATCAGCCTCTTCTGAAAATAGAAAAAATGCCTCTTGGGTTTCATCCATGGAATCAAACAGGATTTATGTATTTTAGTCACAGCTAAAATTAGAATCACAGAATTCACTGTACTGAATTTATAAACAAGACTTGAAACCAGAAGCAAGGATCATAAAGGATCATACAGCAGGAACATAAATGATAAATTTAATGTAAATTTGATGTTGACCAAATAGGTGGCTGTTGTTTCTGACTCTGATTGCATATAGGGGCTCAGAGCAGAGATCAAATCAGAGAATAAAATGAGATGGAAGGGTTTCATTAATCAATGGTAGAGGACAAGACCCAGGCCTGGGCTAGCTCAGTTTGATAGAAATCCTGCGAAAATATAGACTTTGATTCAATGAAGGACAAGGACATACTGGTTGAATTACAATCACACTTAAACATCACAACTAGGACCCTATTCCTAACAGTTTCAATTGAGCTACATGAGGGCAGGAATTCGAGTCTTTTGTTTTTCCTGCTTTATTTTGAGCTCTTAGCATACTACCTAGGCCATTATTAATGCCCAATAAATATTGGTTGAATAAATTAATAGATAAGTTGACAACTATGGTTAGAATATTTGTCCTTCTGCTTAATAGGTATGCTCTGTTGATTAATCGCTTAATCTTTGAAGCCTGCATTCCTATATCCTTGAATGGGGATTAATAATATAGCTCTCAGGTACATGTGAGGTTAAAACAAGAAATCTAGGTACCTAGCAGAGTGTATGGTACATAGATGTTAAATAAAAATTTATAGATTTGCCTTTCCACTCAATTCATTGTTTTATAACTACTGAATTATTTTTAAAAATATTAACTTTTTAAAAATACAATAAACATTGTTTTTGATGGTATTTTGCTCAGAGTAGCGAAAAATTATATCAGTTCTGTCTCAATTAAGTGAATTTAAGTTGTGGGAAATTTTAAGACATTTATTTATGTGGTTATTTAAGAAAAGACCAAATATGCTATTTCTGGATAAAGGTTTATTTCTTTCTGCTTCATTCTTTACCATTAGTCTTTTATTCTCTTTATCACTTCTAAAACCCCTCTTCATGGGCAAATCATTCCTACACCAAATGCAAGACACCCAGTGACTTCTAGCCAGTGGTGTAAGCACAGGATTCTAGAGTCCTCATTATTATTCCCAAGTGAATCTAAATTTACCTATTAATATAGACACACATTCTAAATCACCTACAAAGTTATCCTTGCCAGTGGAAACCATACCAGAATCCAAAATTACTGACCATTATTTGTCCATATGGCAGTTACCACTGTGTAAATGTGCATTTATAATGAAATACTGTACATGAAAGCTTCACCATGACAAAGCCACAGCTGTGTTTCTTCTTGTACATAATTAGAGCCTCAAGAAATGATTTATTTTAACATGAACAGGATTCTCTGCAAGAAAAGACAGATGGAGCCAAGAAGGTAAATAAGAATAGAATGATTTGGCAATGATTATCTCAACATGCATTATAAAAAAAATTATGCAACTACTTCCCAGCCTGGATAGAACCTGAAAGCCATGTGTGCCACATTAGAAAGACAAATCTCCACATTTCCCATCAAAAAATTAGTTTTACATAATATTGTAAAATTTAAAAAATAATGTTGAGTCATTAGTAAACATAATAGTAGTTATTCTAAATACTTTGTGACCCTCTGACAATGATGGTTTTGTCTGTCCAACACAGTGCAATTGCCTCCCCAACTTACTTTATCACAGGACCCTCCCTACATAGGTGAACATGTGCCTGGCCTAGGCATTGCATCATTACCTTTTACTGTTGATAGAATCAGGTACCTGCCCAAATAAACTTGCCCCGCCCAGGCAGGGTCAGGTTCATGGCCCCATTGCCCGCCCAAGAGGGGTCACACTCACGTCCCTCCCAGGAAATAGGAAGGCCACCAATCTTGGTAACCCTTTAAATCCCTGCCCGCCATAGCCCATGTAGGGATTTCTCCCTAGTTAGGAATCTCACCCCACCTGTACTCTAGGTAGAATAAAAGCCACTTTAATTGTCTGAATTAGATCTCCGTTTTCCTTTCATCTCCCATCTGGGAATAATTTTATCCTTGTGTCCAGAACCTTTCAAATGCTTGCTAAACAGGTTGGACAAATCAGACCATCTGTAGCCTTTTTCTAAGTGGAATTAGCAAGGTAGAGCTTCTTTTTATCCTTCACACCCAAGTGTGACAGCAGAGTGCCTGGCTATATCACGTCCCATCCTATCAACTGGCATAAACCAAAGACAAAAATGTAGAGAATCCCGGAGGTCAACTCTTAACGTTCAAGTCCCAAGTTTTCTAAGTGTTTGCTAGGTTCCAGTGTCCAGGCTATCCAGTATCAATCAATATTATCTAATAAATCTTCCATTTTTGCTAAAACCAGCTTCAGTTGGATTTCTGTGCTGACTAATGAAAGCATTTGTATATAACTTCTGCAGCTGTGTAAATCCCAAAGACTCTGTAAGTAGTTTGTGGTAAGTTACCCTCAAATTATTGAGTCATTTTGTATTTATTGGCTTGAAAATGAAAGCATGGTTGCTCTGTGTATTAGCACACCAAAGAAAAATACATCGTGCTTTGTTTTGCTTGTCAAAAGAAGAAAATTGGTTTGAAATATTTTTCCCATAGATGAGATTTGTTGAAATGTATCATGCATTACAGGAAATGGGTCTAGAAATAACTCCAATTGATGTCATCTTCATTTTTTTTTTCATTTCTGCTCATCTTTCTCTGGGTGTAAAAAGAGAATGGTTAAAATCTTTGAAGATATAACAAAACGCTTATAAATTTTTGTTTTAACTGACACCCCCTGCTTTCTTCTAGTGAGTTATCCTGGAAAGGAAACTTTGCTTGCTGAGTTGAAGGATAAGTAGGAGGAAACCAAAGAGGAGCCGAGGCAGCTAGCACAGGAACATACCTGAAGTTAAGACATGGCCTTGAGCAGTGAAGAAGGAGCCCGTCAGGCAAGAAGCAGAGATGTGGTTAAGTGGAGTTTAACTGAGGAAGAATTACTATAAGGGGGCTGGAAATATTTAATGGGGACTGTTAACAAGGACTGTTATGGTACCGCATTTCACCTTTTCCCTCTGATCTACCCGCAACGTCCTCGGTGAAATCCATATTCCATGCTAATGCTTTGTGGAATCCGATTTGCTCCTGTGGGCTGTGAAAAAGTGTCATTTTGTTATTTAATGTTCTTACCAAGGCGAAAAAGAAAAAGAAAAACCAGATTTCCTATGCAGACCTGTCACATGTGTTTTCAGTGGTAACTAATAATTGTTCTTCATGATGCATTATGACCTTATAGGGTCAGTACAAGAGACTTGGTCCTTCCATCTTAAGCTCCACATTTTGGAACTCTGCGTTAAGTGTTGCTGGTTTTTCAAGGGAGGAAATGAAGTGACTACCAGGACTATGAAGTTGAAGCCAAACTTGCTGTAGGCACCTGCGGTGGCAGCTACTCATGAAGCTGAGGTAGGAGGATGACTTATGCCTGGGAGTTTGACTCTTCAGTGAGCTATGGTCACGCCACTGTACTCCGGCCTGGGCAACAAAACAATACCCCATCTCTAAAAACAATAGCAAAATAAAAGCTATGAAGGTATCACCTACAATTCTTAAGTGAGGAAAACTCAATAGAATATTTTATTTTAAAAACTTTGTCAAATGCTGCACTTCTCATCATCACCAATTTAAGTGGTCATTAAAGTAAAATGCACTTAATTACACACTGTTGGTAAAACTAGTTTGTGCAATTTGTAAGTAAACAGGATCAGTATTATGAAGATGTTTTTATTTTGTTCATTGATCTCCTATGAAACTCAGAACACTTCTCACATGCACACTGTCCTGATGAATGGGAAGTCGAGCTGCCGATGACCAAAAGGCATCATCTAATAATGACTGCAGTGATGCCTGCTGGGAACACAATGTCAAAAATCAAGGGACTATGCTAATTCTCCAGAAACTCCATCTGCTAGGATTATTGGGGGCTTAATCTTTTCAAGTCAAAACAGAATATATCTGAACATAGCTTCCTTTCCTTCACTTCATTATCATCTACAACATTTTCTTAAAGAACAATTCTTCAGAGGCTGAAATAGGAAGAACATAAACGGTATTCCTATACTTTGAACGATAATACTTTTAGCTTTCTCCCAAATGTGAGACCAGCCTGTGTCTTTACTTTTCATATTTATAGAGACTGATCTAGCATAACAAAACTGTTATCATATCCCCACTGACACAATCATCTGTCTGTAGTACATGCGTCCTGAGCAGAGGACTTTTAAATGTGTTTCTTTATTATTTAAGTAATTGAATATCTTTTAACCTTTTTCCTGATTTTTTAATGTGAATATGATTCTAAGACTGAAGGCTTAAATATGCAATTTCAATTGGATATTATATCTAAAGATCCTGTTATGATTCTTAATGAGGCAAAAATCTCCCAATTCAGATTTATGTTTTAAAAGTTAAGCCAACATTTATTTGTCTCTGGAGGACTATTCGCAATGAATCATACTGCTCAGAAATACTTAAGATGACTTTAGGATGGGGTAATTAAAATAAGTGCTCAAATGCTTCAATATTACTACTGTACATTGTAACAAGCCAAGGAAAAGCTTTCATCTTTGTTAGCAAAAGCTAAGCTGAGAGAAGCACTTTGTCCACAAGAAAGAGTCATGTCAGACATGAGTTTAATCATAGCTTAGCCACTCACTAAACACTTGTCCTTGGATAAATTATATACAGCTTGCGAGTCTATATCATCATATATGAAATAAAGATATCTGCCTTGCAGGGTTCTGAAAAGGAATACAGAAAATAGATATCAGACACCTTCAGCAAAATAATAAAGACTAGTCAACATGAGAAACATTGCTCATTACAGCTATTGAAAAGTTTTCTTAATTACTTAATCAATGTTCTACTTTATAATTATCTAATGGAGTGAAATAACTAATGGATTTTCTAATGAAGGAAAAGCAAATGGACATGTCTCACTGCCAAGCCACGTCAATAGCAAAGGCTGTCACAGATATTTCTCCAAAATCCACCATGTTTTAGTATCATGGTTTTGTTTTTTTTAAGGATCTAATCCTGAAACTCAAATCAAGATAAACTGGATACATTATTGATTATTTGTTCTCTTTTTTAATATTTACCATTATTTTATTATTTCTTTAAGTTCAATATACAAATATCCATTGTAGATCATTAACAATTAGAGAATTAAAGTTAACATAACAAAATATGAAATACATAAAAATAATTTTTCAGAAATATACAGTATTTTTACATGGAAACTTCTAGCTATTGTTGAAAATATAAAAAGCCATGTCTGTATATGTTGCAAAATTGTTATTAGTTATTTTTTTTTATTTGGTTTAGTATTTCTTCTGTTATAACTCAAGTTATTATCTTTCTAGTGACATCAGTATATTACATAGCATATTCAGTTTGCTCTGGGGGTTCAGAAGGATTGTAGCAAACAGCTGGCCCACTGGGGGGCACATATCTGATATTGGGCAATATTATATATGCAAGCACCTTCAGGCTTTCCTGTACATTCATAATAAGAGTAAACCAATAACAGAATTTTGACAGTTTGTCTGGTTTGGGGTACCTTTTGGATACATTTTCACAACCTTCATCATGTCTTACACCTAACATTAAAGAAGGAAAGTTAAAAAGTCCAAAGCAAAAAATCAGTTCCACGTCGCTGCTGTTCATCTCATCCTCAAGCTTCTGCTGTGCACAGACCAGTCTCTAATAATTAGGGACAATGAGCATTTTTTCATTAGCTATTCATCTGTCTTCTTAAGAGGAGATTCTATTCATCTCTCTTACCCATTGATATATGGGATTGTTGCTTTTTTTCGTGTTCATTAATTTGAGTTTTGGTAGATTCGAGTTATCAAGCTTTTGTCCAATTAGAAGTATGCAAATACCCTTTCCCATTGTGTAGGTTATCTATTAGCTTTGGCTGTTATCTCCTTAGCTGTACATGAGCTTTTTAGTCTAATTAAGTCCCATTTGTTTATTTTCATTGTTGTTGCAATTGCCACAGAAGTCGTCTTCATAAAGTCTTTCCCCTGGCCAATATCTTCAAGTGTTTTTCCTGTGCTTTTTGAAGATTTTTATCATTTTTGTGCCTTAAATTTAGGTCTTTTATCCATCTTGAATCAATTTTTGTGAGTGGAGAAAGGTGCGAGTCCAGTTTCAGTCTTTTATGTATGGATATCCAATTCTCCCAGCACCATTTATTGAATAGGGATTCTTTCCCAGTGTATAAAATTTGTTTGGTTTATCAAAGATTAGGTGGGTGTAAGATAATCAGTTTCATCTCCTGGTTTTCTTTTCAGTTCCAGGTGTCTATGTCTCTGTTTTTGCCAATAGAGACAATGCCAATACCATGCCGTTTTGGTCACTATGGCCTTGTAGCACAGCCTAACATCTGGTAGGCTGATGTCCTGGCTTTGTTTTTATTGCTAAGAATGGCCTTAACTATTCGGAGTTTTTTCTGGCTCCATACAAAACACAAAATTATTTTTTCTAAGTCTTGAAAGTACAATGTTGGTATTTTTATAGGGATGGCACTGAATCTGTAGATTGCTTTGGGAAGTATAGACATAGTAACAATGTTGATTCTTCCCAGCCATGAGCATGGTGTGTTTTTCCATTTGTTAATATCTTCTGCTATTTCTTTTCTTAGGGTTTCATAATTTTCTTTATAGAGATCCTTCACTTCTTTTGTGAAATATATTCCTAGGTATTTCATTTTCTTTGAAAATTATCAATTTTTTAAAAAATGAAAATTCGATTCTGACTTCCAAAACAAAGAGATCTTCAGCAGACATTTTTTTAATGGAAGATAGGACTTCAACTGAAGAAAACAGTTCTAAATCTTAAGAAGACAGCTGTGTACATACTAAGCTGGGCTACCAATTCTGATTGGTTTGGGATGATGAATTACTCAGGAAAGGTGTTCTCCAGAAAAAACATAGCTCAATAGATAGTATAATTTATAGCATAGAAATATTTTGAGTGCATGCTACATGTAAAAATTTTCTTTGGTTAGAAAACAGGCAACTGGAAATTCCTCCTTCAGGAGCAGACTAACCTTTATGAGAAAGTTATGATTCAAACATAAGGAAAACAAAAATAAAACTTTTTGTTTTTATTGTTGTTATTACCATTTTGTGTTCATAGCTTGTGGTAAAGTATAAGACACAACAATCTATTTGACCTTGTTTACGAACTAGGCAAGAAGTGAAGGGAATACAGACCTGCTTATGCTGGTGGACAATGTTTACGTAGTCACAATACTGCAATGAAAATGCTATTTACCAGTTGTCAACTTTTTAGGTCAACCAATGGATAGAGCATGAAAGTCTCGATTATGGTAGCAGAACAAGTGATCCATAGCTATATTATTTTACAGTGAAGCAATCACTAGATATTTTCTAAAATTGGCATATGAATTAAAAAATAAAGGTATTTATAGTTATGGAGGTTATTACTATTAATAGAAGAACAGACATCTTTTTAAAATTTTGGGAATGGGGTTAAGAATAGAGATAGAGAGGATTGATCAGGAGACTGTAATTTATTATCATAAGATTTCTGAACTATTAAATTTTTACATTGTATATATCTGTTTATTTTTTAATTCAGGGGCTACAGAATTAAAATAATACATTTTTATATTTTAAAAATACAGATATAAATGCAGATATAACCTAATAAGATATAGGTCTTAAAGCTATATTTTTATCATGTATAAACAGCAGCATGGTAATTGCTGGAGGCTTCCATACACCACTGACACAACTGGGCAGCTCACCCAAGCAGAAAATAAATCAAGAAACTCTGGCCTTAAACGGGACTCTAGAACAAATAGGCCAAATGGACACTTACATGACAGTTTACCCCACAACTACTGAATACACATTCTCCTCATCAGCACATGGCGCATCTTCCAAGATTGAGCATATCCTAGGCCACAACATATGTGGCAACAAATCCAAAAAGTAGAAATCATTCCATGCGTCTTCTTAGAACACAGTGGAATAAACTAGAAATAAACTCCAAGACAAACACTAAATTCTGCACAAAGTCATGGAAACTAAACAACCTGCTGCTGTACAATTACTGAATCAATAATGAAATTAAGAGGGAAATCAAAAGACTCCTCAAACTGAATGACAAAGGGGACACGAGCTGCCAAAATCCATTGGACTCGAGGAAAGCATTCCAAAGGGGAAATTCAGTCTTAACTACCTACATCAAAAAAACAGAAAGATCACAAATTAACACTCAAATGACAAATCTCAAGGAAGAAGAAAAGGTAGAACAAACCAAACCCAAAGTCAGCAGAAGAAAAGAAATAACTAAGGTCAGAGCAGAACTGAAAAACATTTAGTTCTACTTTGAGTTTCCTGAAGATTGAGGTTAACAGGCTTTTTCTTGTTCACTCTTAATGCTGAGTACACAGCCACTTGAAGTTCTATATTTATACAAAAGAGTCTTGAATATTGATCTTCTGCATTGGGTAGACTAACATCTTTTTTCGTTTTCTTTATGCCCAACCAGACCAAGAAAAGTAAAACTTTTACTGAGGTTCAGAAAATGCTCCAAGGTAAAAACCATCTGCATGACTTTGCATATCTTTCTAGGTTTTCGCCTTCTTAGGTACACAAGTCACAAAATGATACATGGAACTGGAATGTATATAAAAAAGATGAAAGCTGCCTTTTACCAGTCCAGTATATTACATTTTATGAATATCAAATTTATGACATTTTCTCATGTTTTCATTTAATAAATGACAATATGTGTTAATACATTAGCATCCTCCAATGTGTTAATATTTGCTATCTAATAAGGTTGTGTTTTGCATAGTGCTTTAAATTATCATTTTAACTATAGCTTACACTATCAAGACCACATTTTATTAAATCATTTGCAGAAATTGTTAAGCACTTTTTGAAACATATTTTGAAAATTATTGATATGATCAATCAGGTTGTTATAATTTTATGGATACTAGCTAATATGGCTGATCTTTTCTAATACTAATATCCCTAAATATTATTGTTAATGCTGATGAAAATAGTAAAATTAATTGCAAGCAACATATTTTGCTCATATTCTGGCTTTAGGAGTGGGGAAATTATCAAGAATATTCAACAAAGGCTCAGCGCCTGTAGCTCAAGTGGCTACGACGCCAGCCACATACACCAGAGCTGGTGGGTTTAAATCCAACCCAGGCCTGCCAAACAACAATGACAACTACAACAAAAAAAAAAAGAATATTTAACAAAAATCATTCTGCTTCAGGATAATGTTGTTTTGTTTTTTATGTGTCTAAATCAATTCTAGGTAAGTTAGACAAATAAAAGTGTTCACATTTTATTTCTTCCTAAAATAAGTGTTGAAATGAATAATCTAGCAGTAAAACACTGGCTGTATAGTAAAGATATTCAGAAGAATGTTACCTAGAAGTGATTCTGACCATATTGGTGACATTATTGAACAAGGGTGAGTTTCTTATACAAAGGCAGCTAAACCATGGGCTATCCTTCAAACCAAAATTTGTGCAGACTGGGCAAAATCCTGGTCATCTTGGCAAATCATCTTATCCTTGTCTTTCAGGAATTTAAAATCAGAAACATGAGGAAAAAAATTCCAATAGAAGTATGGTCTGAAGTGGAAAACAAAAGTCAAAGAATATAATAGGAAATATCCAGATCACAGGGGTGATAACACAGCCATCCAATTTACGGTAAGATATAACAGACCAAGGTATGCTAATACAGAATACTAGACTAAGTATCCATAAACTATTGCCATCAACTTCTCCAGAGCAAAACCATTTTTCTAGAACCAGTCTTCATGAGTTGTTTAGAGATTTCTTCACAATTGCTTTTGTTAATCGCTGTGTTTCATTATCATAAATCTTTCTTGAACTAGTTTGAACATATCTCTCCATAACTTACCTTATGGAAATAGCCTACTTTGTAAATTTAAATGCCTGTTAGGTTCAACTAGATAGAAGCATTATTATCAAAATAATTGTATGCATAATAAGTAAAATGCTTACTCAGTTATTAATAAGTTGAGACACTGCTGGTATTAGGCTATTATTTTACCCACAAACATGACAATTCTATCATATAATATGAAAGCCCCTTGAGTATAGAACTTTGTTTTGTTTCCTAGTCTATCTCCAAGATCAGGAAAAAAAATAGTTATGTAGTGGATTCTCAATATTCATCATGAATAAATGAATTCATTAATAATGAGCCAACTCTGCTTTTGATTTTTCTTAGCCTCACATACTTTTTCCTTATTAGTAGAGTTCTCACAGTGGGGGAACAGAGGGCAAGGGGAAGGAGGGGCAATGTGTCCAGCAAAAAGTACTGTTTCCTAGTCCCCTCTGTATCAAGAAATATATATATGAATAAATTAACTATTACTGGAGAGAAAAAAATGCCTGTTTTAATTTTTAATTTTTTGAATGTTAATGATTTTTTCTTACAAGCTCATTGACATTCTAAGAATAATTTCTTGATTTGCCCTTTGTGGAAAATCTTGATGAACTTCATTAAAATGAATTACTAATTATTTAATTTCATAATGAAGTGTTGCTATTAAAGATATACTTGAAATATATTTAGTAAATGTAAGTTTCAATTAATTACATAACATGAATGTGTTTTAAAAAGAAAAAACCCTACTCTGTTCTTTTTTCCATTCTCTGATCCAAAGTCTGCCTTCATTGCCCCCCTGAAATGTTCCTCATCAGGGTCACCAGCAACATTCTAACCCAGTGGTGCTTTCTGTCACCATCTTAATCCCTCAGCAACATTGTCATGTTTTGCTATTCCGTTTTTGAAATTTTCTTATATAAATGTTTGTAAATTCAAAAAATAGCTCTGGAGAAAGATGTGAATAAAAAAACTAGTAAGGATAGTTGACATTCGAGAGGGCAATAGGCATGGGAGGATAAGGTACTTTTCACTATAAAGGCCTTTTATCTTTTGCATTCACTAAATAATGGCAAATTATTTACCACTTACCATTCCTATTCATTGGGCTTTTTTGTGTTTCATTTCGTTTGTTATTCTGTCACCATATTCACTCTTGTGGCCTCAACTACCCACTCTCCTCTGAAACTATAGACTCTACACATCAAGTCTGTCTCTTTTCTAGGAAACAGATCCATGTAAAGAATTTCTGGTAGACAACACTATTTAGTCCTGTTTTAATATGCCTATACTTTTAATATGTTTACAATTGAACTCATTTCTCAAATCTAGCATCTCATCCCTACTCCGTGGCTGTGTGAGTTCCACCACCATTCATCCAGTTGCCCCAGTCAGAAACTTGGGAGCAAACATGAACCCTTCCTTTCCTTTATCACATTTCTTCAATAGCAATGGCCAAGACTGTTAATGCTACCTTCTATTGTCTCTCAAATCAGTCTTTCCATCTCCATTCTCATTGTTAACTGGACTAAGTTAGACAGACCTTCATTTCTGACCTGGATAATGGCAAACACTTCCAATATCTGATTTTTAAAATGATTTGTAATGGTGTTCCCTGAATGTATTCTCTGTGACTTAAGCTTAATCATATAATTTGTCCTTTCGAAGTTTTCATTGCTTCCAGGTTAAGATACAAATCCCTTGGGGTGGCAGGGTTTGACCTGAGTTTGTCTCTCACTGCCTTCATATTTGGATATGTGCCCACTATCTCATTCTCCACTTCTAGTTAGCTGCCTAGTATCCTCTTCTAACCTGGTTGCACTCTGGTTAAATATGTATATATATACCTACACACACACACACACACACACACACATACATATATATATATATATATATATTTTTTTTTTTAAACAGAGTCTCACTATGTCACCCTTGGTAGAGTGCCCTGGCGTCACAACTCACAGCAACTTCAAACTCTTGGGCTTAAGTGATTCTCTTGCCTCAGCCTCCCAAGTAGCTGGGCCTAAGGCACCGGCACCAACGCCTGCCTATTTTTGTTGTTGTTGTAGTTGTCATTGTTGTTTGGCCGGCCCCGGGCTGGATTCAAACCTGCTAGCCCTGGTGCATGAGCTACAGACACCAAGCCTGGTTAAATATTTTTAATATTACCCTTGGAGGTACCAATACTTTCCTCAGAGGCTTTTGCATGATTTAGACAACATAATATATACACTAAGAGTTTTATAAGTACAAAATGCCATGGCAATATGTTTGCGTACTTACTAAAGATATCTTTTATTTACCTCTTTTTAAATTTGTTGATGGATAGAAAATTGTTTAACACATTGCTTAGAAACGTGAGTATTTACTGCATTGCTTGTTAAACTTTATGCTTTGGAATAGTCTACAAATGACTTTCTGTACATTTGGTTTTCATCAGAGTTTATAGCATGTCTTCAGTTTGTTTGCTAATGTCCTCTACATATGAATTCAAAAACACTTAAGTTTATTGAGCATATGAAATATGATGAAATTTTTTAAATCTCAGTTCCAGAACCTTAGGAGTAACAAATTTTTTCAAAACAGAATGGGTTGCATTGGATTCTAAGGCAGTTCAACTATGAAGGAAAATACTTTTCAGAGCTTCTGTGAATCCTAACACTCACCAAAATCTTTACAGATCTGTGAGAAGTTCAGACTTTCCTTTCCTATTTTCTATTTTTTTCTTTTTTGCACACACCACTGTATCATTAATCTCCCCTTAAACACACATTTATACCATGTCCTTTAATTCTGTTTAGAATTAAGTAAGATGATTCTGTAGAACAGGAGAATCAAGTGAATGTGAACCATGGGGATTGGGGGTTTGTCCAGAAAAGAAAAAATAAAGCAACTGAAACATGTTCAGAGGTAGCTTTCTAGTTGTTTTTAGGTGTATGAAATAATCCAAATGGCCTGTAGCTGTTCATTCCTTAAAAACAAAATATTATTTCTTTAAAATTCTTTTGTGGGCTGGGCGCCCATAGCACAGCGGTATGGCACTGGCCACATGCACAGAGGCTGGCGGGTTCGAACCTGGCCCAGGCCAGCTAAACAACAATGACAACTGCAACAAAAAATAGCCAAGTATTGTGGCAGGAGCCGGTAGTCCCAGCTAGTTGGGATACTGAGGCAAGAGAATCGCATAAGCCCAAGAGTTTGAGGTTGCTGTGAGCTGTGATGCCACGGTACTCTACCAAGGATGACATAGTAAGACTCCATCTTAAATAAAATAAAATAAAATAAAATAAAATAAAGTAAAATACAATAAAAAATAAATAAAATTCTTTTGTGGATATTTGAGAATCTGAAAATATTTTTAGATTTGTTCTGATATATTATACAAGGGAAAAATTAATTTCACTTATAATTACAGAAATACAGTCTCTTCAAAAGTCAATATCAGAACTATAAAAAAATAAATGCAGCCATGACAACCATGAAAACCATGAACTAGTTTTATGTTCAACATGAAAATAAGTTTAAATTCCTCCAAAAAAAGTTTAATTGCTCCAAGTCATAGCAGCAAAAAATTACAGAATTTCTCTCTTCTTCATGCTCGGTATTCTTACTTAAATAGATATTTTGTCTATTCCACAACAGTAAGGATCTGTAATAAATCCAGTTATGAATGTAATAAACCATTGGTTTTGATAAAATACTTTGTAGACTAACTCTTTTTAAGCAGACAGTTGATGGTGCACAACGAGTATTGAAGCCAAGCAGACACAACTGTGGAATTGTATTAGGTGCAATAAATGTTTTGGTAATAATTATCCACTCATTAATTAAAGAACCTGACAATAAAAATGAGAACTCATTATTCCATAGGCTTTGGTTTCTTCCTTGAAGTGATCTACTGACATTTATTATTATTAATTATGATTGGGGTTGCCTATTGGATGCCACACAAGCCCCACAGAAAATTATACTGAATATAAGATAGTTCAAATTTTCCCAATTATAAGACCAACTTTAAGAAAAAACAATATATCCCACACAAATTAAAATTTTTACAAAAGTCTAATTATAACATTTATTCATTTAAACAGAATATTTAGTATAACATTATATCACTTTTTTCTACTTTGGAAAGAATTTATCCTAACATGCATTTTTTATATCAGCCCTCTTAACATTTACCAAATAAACTTTTTGAGACATTCAACAGTTTCTAGAATACGTACTTTCATTTTATCTAAGTTGTTAGAGAGAAAGCCATTTTAGAAGTAGAATACAATGTCATTACTGGAAATTCTATCATGAGCCACACATATCATTTCCATAACCTTAAGACTTTATAAAGAAATTAGTGTTATCAGTTGCTATTCATAATTTCCACAATGTCACTATGTTCAGTGATGTGGAACATTTAGAATTATGATGACTAACATTCAGGAATAATTGTTGATTGTATGCCAATATTTTTGCTTCTATTTCTATAGATTTCACCAGGTGACCTCTGAGAACAAACATTGATTGAGGTTATCTTAGCATATTGTATTTTTCTCCAATACTTCATTTTTCAAGTAAAATAACTGCAACAATGCCTATAATGAGAAACTTTACAAAGATCTAAATAAAATACAAACATTTTCTGATGAAGTTGTCAAAAAATACTTATATCTGGACATATATACTTGTAATCAACTCTATGAACAAATTTCAATGACACTGGTATGTTTTTTTAATAATCCTTTCCTTAACTAGCTATTTGACTATTTGAGCTGTTTCCCAGAAATGGTGGATCTTCTGCAAGATAAAGGAACGGAGATTCTGAAGTCCCCTGGGCAGACTTCCTGATGCCAAGAATCACCATCCCCCACAACCTGCCCCCAGTGAACCTATTCCTTATTAGTTACACCAAGACGTGGCTCAAGGCATGGCACCCCTCCTTTAAAAGCCCATGATCTCTGTAATTGGGGAGACAAATTTGAGGGAGCTTCTATTCTCCCAACAAGATGTCTGTCATATTAAAAATTCCTCTTCTTTAGCAATCCTTGTCTCAATAATTAGATCTTCGTGCTATGAGGAATTAGACCTATGTTAAAACCTTCTTGCAATTTCAACAACATAATGATTTACTACATAATAAAAATTGCTATAATATGGGTTCCTTGACAATATATAAATTTGCATTTTTATATCTTGCCGAAACAGTGTTGAATAATTAAAATGACTGTTTTTTTCTTCTACCAAACTAAGTTAAGGAGTCTTCAGAAGTTAGTCCTAGTTCTGCCCTCCTTCATAAAATGTTCCCTATTTCAGCCCGTAGAGATTTCTCTCTTCTGAAAATTTATATACTGTTTGTGATGTTACAGTTTATAATTTAACAATATTCTTCTATATTGTTCTCCAATTCTTTCACATTAGTCAAATTTATTAAATTTAACTTCTCCTCTTTGATTTGATACCTTATACTCTTATTTTATTCTATTCATCACTAACTATGCTGTCAGACATACCACAATCACTCAAAGGTGACCATTAGCCAGCCCACCAAGCTCAATTTGTGTTCATTGCCCCTTCTCTTTTGTTTTAGAAGGTTGAGATGTCTCTGCTACACCCTCTTGGCCCTGTGACCTGCAAGTACTACAAGACCTGCAAGAAGGATGCCAGGACAACAGAAAAGGAGTAGGCTTCTTTCCCTTGACAAGATTGTTGGTCAATGAGGGCTCAGAGAAGACTCAGGACCCCAAACTTGGTACTAGGTACCAGCATGATCCCTTGTGGGCCTCTGAGTCCAACCTTCTTTTCTGGCAGAACTGGCATAATGTTATCTATCAGACTAACTAAAGTTTTGCCATGTGAACAATTTGGATTGAGTTGTCCTTTACAAAATGAGTCATGACAAGTTTTGAGTAAATAACAAATTTACCTATTATCTCTAAGATTTAAAACTATTGAATCCTGCTGGGTCCAACCTCCAAAACCCTGCTTCTCCCTTCTAGGCCTAGGGACTATCATGGAAGAGGGGATGTGTGACATGGTAAGGCCCGGAAGTGATGAAATTAGTTTAAATCCTCCAGATCAAGGATGAGCACACAGAAGGCTTTCTGCACCATGTGGTAAAGATGTCCGTTTCAATTATTAAAATAAGATACCGTCAATACTAAAAAAATAGAAAAAAATAGCCGGGCATTGTGTGGGTGCCAGTAGTCCCAATTACTCAGGAGGCTGAGGCAGGAGGATCTCTTGAGCCCAAGAATTTGAGGTTACTGTGAATTAGGCTGATGCTGCAGCATTCTATCCAGTACTCTTAAAAAAAAAAATTAAAGGTGTACAGCTTTTAATAGTTAAAAATGATGCTGATCAAACCTATTAATCACATGGAAAAATGTTTATAAGAGCAAGTTAAAAAAAGAAAGACAAGCCTAATAAAAATGATACTCATAGTATGATCCCATTTTAGAAAGGCATGAGAATTAAGCTGCTCAGAGATCTTTAAAGCAAAAAAAAAAAAATGTATCGCAATATTAACAGTGCTTATTTCCATATAAAGAGTTCTAAGTGATTTTTATGCACTTCTATTTGCCTCTATTTTCTGTTTCTGAGGCCTATAGAGGAAAGCTGCCTTTGAAGGGGAAGCTTTCCTAGAGACTCCCTAATCACATAATCTGGGCTTCTAAAATATATTTAGGGTTTGGCAGGGTCTTTTAAAAGCAGGCAAATGTGGGTTCCCTCAGTAAATTGCCTTGACTGTGGACACATTTTTAAAAACAAATCTGTTTTTCACCTTGTCTCCCATTCTCCTCCTTGACACTCTTCACTACGTAATTGTACAAACTAGAACCAGGAGGTAGGTGGCGTTTGCTATTGTTACCAACCAAGTCATGTGCACTTACAGATTTTGCTTTCTGACCTATTTTTTTATGAATGGTATTGATCTACTCGTAACTTTTATTTGTTCCTGTGACTGTCACTAGCATAGATGATCCATGCTCACAAAAATATGCATACTATTGCCCATTTTATTGTGTAAAATGGACTATGAAGTATTGTCATGTTTATATGTTTCTGAAATGAATCCCTTTTTTTAAAGCTATTGAAACATTTTATTCAAAAATGTCGTATTTATAGGTACAGTTTTATGTGTATGTGTGTCTATATCTGTATATGATTAGTCTCTTATTGAGAAAACATGATGATTATCTTGTATTATTTCAGAGGATATTTTAGGGGATAAAATTCCATGAGATGAATCCAATGCAATATTTATAAGTAAGCTTTGTGTTTAATCCCTAAATATCAGTTCAAATCTTTATTATCAAGATCTATCACATAACAATTTAATAAATACAGATGAATTCCTATAATTTAGCATGTAAGCGTCATTATATCACCTAATTGCCACAGATATGCTGTAAGTTTATATAAAGATCATATTCATATTCATTTTTATAATTCTTACATGCATTTAATTCTAATACTATTGGCATGTCACATTTATAGTTGATAGCAAGAAATGGTTTTGTCTCTTCATATCATCTATATCTTTAATAAAATACCCAAATCTAATACATCATCTATACATCCTAAATTATTAACCTGCCACTATAGTTTCTATAGATAAGTTTGATGGGTTTTTATTGTTTGCTGTGTGCTTTTCATGATAGGAGTTTAAGAAATAGTGTCTTTTTACTTCTGGTAGTTTAATTTTTATTCTCACATTGCAATGATCAAATCTCTATTACAAATTTTACCCTCTGCATCCACAATTCCTTTCTTTTCCTTTCTTGCCATCACACTAAATTCTTGTGTTGTGAGGTCATGACTGGCTGCTAACAGAGGAAATCATCTGTTTCATCTTTTCTGCATCCCAAGTCCTATTTTATCATGATCAACGATTTCACTTCAAAAAGTCAATAAATTCCAAGATAATCATGTACTCTTGTGACCTCCACAGGCTAACAGCATTTCTAAAGAAATAAAAGAAATTCTAAGGAGATTACTCTTTGCCAGAATTTTATGAAATAAGTTCATTTCCACACATATAATGGAGAATACCAGTAGATTTTCTAGAGTTCTTGTAAAGTTATGTAGTGAAATTTAGCTTCCTAGGGAAAAAATGGTTGATACTTAAAGTGATATAGACTGTTGTGAAATGTATAAGAAGGTTTACATATGAAAGTACAGGTCTGACACATGCATTTACTCTACACGAAGGCTATTAATAACACCAAGCTAATCAGTAGGATATTTCATTCTCCTCATAGATACAAAACTGATCAGAACAAATCCTACATCTCTTATGTAGCATTCCTAGGAGCACCTGAGCATGGGGGTGAATAAATCCTTCAGCTCTTTTCTACTAAAGATGCCATATTTTTTCCATAAAATTTTAGGGAAGATTTAATATTCTGAGTATAAACAATTCTTCCACAATTCCTTTAGATCATGATTCCAAAATATTTAACAAATTAGAAATATGATCACTAGTGCAAAATATAGAAGCATCAAAGAAAGTAGTACAAAAATGATTATACAATTACATGGTAAGGTCTAATGAATATAAATTATCATACACATTTTAAGAACAGTCATGTTTAACATTTGCATATGTTTCTCATTACTTCTTCTTATGAGTTATGACTTAGTGCCTTAATGTTCATGATATCATTAAGGATTGTTCAATCCCTGAACACAGCCTTGCAGTGCATGCTTATTTATGAATATAAATATGGGATATTTTCACAGATTAAACTTTCTTCTCCTTTATATAAAAATCAAAATCAGTACAAAGTTCATTTGTGTGATTAAAAAGTTTACCAGTACAGAGAGTAGTTGAGTCCAACAGCATAAAATGTGGAAAGAATATGTTCTTGGAAATCATAGATTCAAACCCAAGCTTCATCATTTAATAGGAGTGCTAATTTAGGGAAATTACTTAGCATCTCTAAAGTATTCATCATAGGACTGCTGTGAGTATTTGCACAGATAATAGACACTTACAGGAAGGTGCTGTGCTTAGCACATGGTCGAAGCACTGCTAACTACTGCTTCCCCATTTACTATCAAGCATATTGACCAAGGCCACAGCTCCATGCCTAGTGAAGCCTTCATATGCAGCTTTTATGCCTACACATAGCTTATGAATCTATGGTTTTGGCTAATAGATTCAATTTTAATACCTGTTTTTGCATTTTTAGAAAAAGAGTTGAGGGATGAAATAGAGTGAAGATGAATAGCTCCATTTGTAACCTTGGTGTTATAGCTTAATTATGTCCCCCACAAAATTCATATGTTTATAGTCCTAACCCCTGGTACCTCAGAATATAATCTTATTTGGACATAGATTAAAGATGTAATTAAGTTAAAAAGAAATTATTAGGGTAGTCCATAGCCCAATATAACTAATGTTCTTTTAAGAGGAGAAAGTTTGAACACAGACACATACAGAGGAAGGACAATGTAAAGATACAAAGAGCAGGGGGCGGAGGCAAGATGGCCGACTAGAGCCAGCTTTCCACTGAGGCTCCCATCCAGAAGGAGAGTTAAAGCTCAGAAGTTTAGCAAGAAAGCCAATGGTGTGGATCTGAGCCAAGAGAGAAGGTTGAAGAACGCACATAAACCCTGCTGAGACAAGCTGCGACCCCAAGTATACAAACAAAAATTACAAAAACAATCACCAAGCATATGGGAGTCCCATCTCCCACAAGAACAGTTTATAATATACACCATACAAACAAGCTAGCAGAGTACAAATGTCCTCCCATTTTATCGCATGGGAGAGACCCCCTAAAAACCCGACCTCCTTCCCCTACTAGTGTGCCATGACTCTCTACTGCCTGGCATAAAACTGTATAAAACTGTATATATTCTCTACCTGCAATTTTGAACTCCCAGCACTCCCCTGAACTCTCACCCTGAGGTCTAGAAGCCTGTCCCCCATGGAGTCCAGACTCTTGGACATTTTCTCGAGGGGTGTTGATGGGACATGGGTTATTGCTGATCTGTGCTGATTCTCTGGCACCTGAGAAAGGAGAGGACGGTCAGCTGAGAGACAATCTCAGCTGGGAGGGAGCCACGCAGGAGCAGCACAGAACAGCAGCTGCAGCAGGAACAATAGAGCTCACACCCCTGGGGATATTTTGAAAGGACACTCCCAGTCTCTCTGGGCAACCAGAGGAAGCCGGACATCTTCTCTGGTAGCAGCCACTGGCGGAACAGATCTGGGATGGAAATGCAGGCCCCTGTGAGTAAAAGGTATGCCTGAGGCGGTACCAGCCTGGGTGAAGCGCGGGGACTAGAATATGCATGTGCAGAGACAGCAGACTCCCAGGGCGGGGCTGATCCAGAGGACTGCTGCTTCACTGAGTCTCAGGAACTGCAACCGAGACTGGGCAGTGGCACAGACAGGGCAGAGTTACTCAAACTGCATCTGTATTCCCAGGACAGAAACAGATTCTGGGAAGTTGTTCAGTTCTGTCAGCAACATCAATTAGGGGCAGGGATAGAACTGAGTGAAACACACCAGCCCTCATTAAGCACCCGAGGTTGTCAGGCCTCACCTCCCCATGCCAGATAGTGGCAGAGAGTGGCAGCCTGGCTGAGGAGACATAGATCTCCCTGTGACTCAGGCAAGGGCAAAACCCCTAGAGCATCTGCTCATTGGAGGGAACTGGGTGACAGCCCTGCAGGGTTACCAGTGACTGGGTGTGACAGAGGTGCAAGGTGGGGAAGGAGACATCAACCTTCCCAGACTAATTTATTTGCTGGGTGGGTCCTTCTGACCTCACGGAGCACTGGAGCGAGTCATACTCGAGCTTCCAGCAGACCCTCACTATCTAGTTGCCAGAGACCTTTTGAACTCTTCCACCTGAGACCAGTGCTGACTGGGACAATGGATTTGGACCTCTTGAAGTGGGCCAACGATTTGAGAACTATCCAAAGTGGTACGCTGGGTGTGTGGTAGTACAAAGGTTTGATTTTGATTTTCCTTTTCTAATTGTTGCCTGTGGGGGGCAGGGTGACTTAATTGCTGGTATATCTCCATAGTTCAAACTTCAACCCAGAGTAATTTATTCACTACAGTAAGACAGAGACCAGCTGAAAATACGACAGAACCACTTAGCCCCACCACACCAAGAAGGTCCCCAGTTTCTCAGGCCATAGCACTGTACAGGTCCTTGGCAAAGCACTAGGGTAAAAGGTACAGACACCAGTCCCAGCTTTTGGTCAAAGAACTGGCCAATCACTACTCCTCGAGCCCCCAAACCACCTTCTCCCTATCTGCTCATCTAGCCAAACAGTATAAGATAATATGGAGTGGAATCAGTGGAAATCCTCCAGTAACATGAATAACCAGAGTAGATAAACCCCCTCAAGGAACAATTTGGTGGACACAACTAAAGAGCCCATTCATAAACAGATGGCTGAGATGTCAGAAACTGAATTCAGAATTTGGATTGCAAATAAGATCAATAAAATAGAGGAAAAATTGGAATTAGAAATACAATTAGCATTTCAAAAGTTGTCTCAAGAATTTAAGGAATTCAAAGACAAAATCACCAAAGATTTTTACACATTGAGACAAGAACTTGCAGCCCTCAAAGATCTGAGAAATATAGTAGAATCCCCCAGTAACAGAATGGAGCAGGCAGAAGAAAGGATTTCTGACATTGAAGACAAAGCTTTTGAACGTTCCCAAACTCTCAGAGAGGAAGAAAAATGGAGAGCAAAAGCAATAATCTCAGAGAGATTATTCTCTGAGAGAGCTCTGGGATAATTCAAAAAGAAGCAATGTTCACCTGATAGGGATCCCTGAAGGCAATTAAGTGGCTTTGCAAGGCACAGAGGCTCTTCTTCACGAGATCATGAAAGAGAACTTTCCAGACATGCCAAGATATTCTGAAATTCAGATAGCAGACAGTTTCAGAACCCCAGCACAACTCAACCCAAATAAGACATCCCACAGGCACATCATAATTAACTTCACTAAAGTTAATATGAAGGAGAAAATTCTGAAAACAGCCACACGCAAGAAAACCATAACCTACAAGGGGAAAATTATTAGATTAACTGGAGATCTCTCTGCTGATACCTTTCAAGCTAGAAGAGGGTGGTCCCTACACTTGTGAGCCAAAAGAAAGTTTGAAGTTATTATTTAGGAAACAGCTAGAAAAATCCTAATATGGTTTTCTTTTAGCATCACTGAATAAGTGCTTCTGACCTGATGCTGTTCTACCTTTGCCTATTACTGATTACA
>CAUYRH010023406.1:0-64242 GCA_963574655.1 Perodicticus potto
CTGAGCACTGTCCTGCTTCACCCTGTCCCCTACGTGAAGGCTGAGCACTGTCCTGCTTCACCCTGTCCCCTACGTGAAGGCTGAGCACTGTCCTGCTTCACCCTGTCCTGTGACGTGAAGGCTGAGCACTGTCCTGCTTTACCCTTTCCCCTCACGTGAAGGCTGAGCACTGTCCTGCTTTACCCTGTCCCCTACGTGAAGGCTGAGCACTGTCCTGCCTCACCCTGTCCCCTACGTGAAGGCTGAGCACTGTCCTGCTTCACCCTGTCCCCTACGTGAAGGCTGAGCACTGTCCCGTTTTCTGCCCTGTGCAGCAGGATTGCCCCTCCGAGGCTGTGAGTATTTGTGGTGGTACTTGTCTCCTGCCTCCCCCTTCTAATTTTTCCCTAGACCTGTTTGAAATGGGCCTAAGTGGGGCAGGGTGGAGGAGTCCTGGTCCTTCGTGTCTCGCAGATGGAGTACCCAGGGGCCCACAGCACGCCCTCCTCTCGTCTCCCCAGTACGGTCAACGTGCTGGGCCGTGTCGGGATCTTTTTCTCTGAATGCTCCGAGAGAACCGCTTTGGAGTTAGTGTTAGAGCAGGCGTCAGAGACCCAGAGCCATAAAGCACGACAGCCTCTGAAGAAAACACATGCAATCCCCTTCCAAGCCGCTGTCGCTTCCAGCCCCGTCACTGTGCTCCCGTGGGCAGGGCCCTGCAGACAGGCTGCTGGGGTTTCCATTGTCCTGATCCATTCAGAAGATACTCGAGTTCTGGACGAAGACTGAGCACTGAAAGTGCTTGTCAGGTCCCCTCTTGTCAACATTTTGTATCGAGATGGCATTTTCCAGACTCCTGGCTCTTCTGTATAAAGGCAGTCTCTCCCTGTTTCTGCTTCGGCGGCCCAGAGGGTCCACGTGGACTCCTGAGACTTCTCCTCGGCCCACAGTTAGTGAACGAGTCCTCCCGGGGGAGTGGCGTTCACACGAGAAGGCAGTGGCCGTTTCATCCCTACACAGTTCATATATTTGCCATACAAGATTAACTACAGGCAGCAGGAAAGTTTCCCAGGTTCCTCACAAAGCGAAATATGCTCACAGTGTTGCTTGTGGCAGGAGACCACAGGGGCCACTCTTGTCGCTGATAGCTAGTTATTGTGACAACCATGTCCTGTTTGGCTTGGACTTCAACAAGTTCCCAGTCGCTGCAGACTGACAGATTCTGCCTCAGACTCTGCAGAGAGAAAGAATAGATGGCAGAGGCAGCATTCCTTGAAAGTTTCAGGCTCGCCTCCTTCCCACACCTCCACCTGCCGGGGTGAGGGTGCTGGAGCACCTGCCGGCTTCAGGTTCTCTGTGGGACATGAGGGGAGTGCGGCAGGCAGGGGACAGATCGTGAGCACTTAGGACCCAGGACACACAGGCCGCAGGTCTCCTCTCTACTTCTTAAGTGGAAGCGTCCATGCAGGGCCTTTGTTTGAGGCCAGTGCAGGTCTGAAGGGGCAGGGTCTGTGAGGTGCAGGAGCCTAAGCCCCCAAGCCCAGCTGCCATCCCCTGGGCCCCATGGCCATTCTTTCCTTCCTGCTCTTGCACAAATGTTTTCTTTGATCTGCAACCCCACATTCCATTCCTGCCAAGCTTAACAAATGTTCTTTACTTGATATGGCAGATCTAAGAGCATGCGGATCTTATCTCAGACCCTGATTTATGCTCAGCGTCTGGACCGCCGTCTTTCCTTCTCCCCTCAGGTAGTGCCCAGAGGCCAGTCCGCGCCACGTGAAGTGCGCACCTGTGGCCTCTCACACCGAGGACGTTCAGCTTCACAGTTGTCACAGCGGCCGGGTCTCTCTCCACCTCACACCTGCCCTGAGCTGGGGCCGTTGAGAACTATTGTGCGCAGGAAATCTGCAAGTTAAATATTTCCCCCCAACCTCTTCCTACCTTTGTGTTGTATTTGGTGTTATCCTGTGTGTTTGTCATTTTTGATTTTGATCGATACATGATATCCTAATTTTATGAAAGTGATTCAATCCTAATTCAAAGGATTAAATATAAACACCATGATAGCAACAGTCAGTGTGAAGTCCCCTGAACTGGGACAAGTAAACCCATGGGAATGATGATTTGCACAAGACCAAAAAAGAGAAAAAGGTGTCATTAGAAAGTATAACAACAAATATCTGAAATTTGAGTGTTACTGGTCCAATACCTTAATTTCCCTAACAGGTGTGTTGTTCTTTTCAAAAAGCAGAGGCATGAAGCCACTGTAGCCTTCGCATCTTTTTCAGACAAAGTACAATAATATATGCACGAGGGGTAATTTCAGCCACCTATAAGAAGTTAACCCCAACCTAACAGTGATGTGAGCAAGAGAGAGATTCATTTTCTCTCTTAAGGGGTAGGAAGTTAAGGGTTGGTACAGAGGCTCCACAGCACCCCAAAGCTCCAGATTTTCTCTTTATCCCATTGTCTGTGTGTGACTTCTTCCTCACAATGACTTCACGGTCCCTGATGGCTGCTGGAGCTCCAGCGATCACGATCATGCTGTAGCCAGTGAGGAGAAGTCAGGATGGGCACACCCATTCCTGTTCTAGACTTCCCCTGGGTTCCACTCGAACTCTGCTATTTATACCTCAGGGCCAGAAGTTAGTCACGTGACAATGCCGCTGTGAGGAAGGTGACAGACAGGCGGCCTTCTATCTGGGCAGCATGGAGTCCATCTAAAATGTGAGGTTATGCTGCAAAGGAGGAGGGAGGGGAAAATAGACGTTTTATAGGCAACGAGCAGTTTATTCTGTAAATGACCTGCGCAGCAAACAAATTGGTTTTTCAAGGAGAAGCACAAAATGATGCTTTCTAGCATAATATCATACATTTTGTTGCTAAAGGTGAAGAAGAGACCCGAAGAGCAGGATCATTTGAAGTAGTATGACCCAAACTGCCCCAAATAAATACTTCTTACCCAAAACATAAGAGTCTTGTAAAATTAGTAAAAGATAATGAGAAATACATTTGGGGCTTATTGGTACAATTCCTTTATGACGTGCACCTGCTGTGCCCCGCATGTGAAGGGGCAGTTCACTATCGCAAGGGCATAAACACAGTGAACACTTTCCCTCGCACTTCTATAAAGCCACAGAGACTCAGAGTTTTACATCATAGTAGCTCCTAACAGTTGAGTTATGTGGGAAGAAAAATTGCTCCACAATTTTTTGTTCAGTTTATTTCTGAAAACTCATGCTACAGATTCTTATTCATTTAGTTAACAATCATTCTGTGTAACGATGTGAACATTTTGAGTTAGTCCTGAAGGAAGACCAGCCATATCTGCAGTGGGTGACAGCTATTCCACTGAAAGGCAAAATCATTCAAGGTTTTGTTTACGTGTTTGCAAGGAGGTCACAGGTTTTAATTTTAGAGGGAATAATGAAAGTTGTAAACACAAATAGTGGCTACTTAGGGTACGATGTTCAGTGCATTATTAAGGAAATTGGTTAGTACAAAAAATGTACTGCTGGGGGTTGGAATCAGCCCCTGGCATGCAGGGGTGGTTGTGGTGCCAACCGAGAGTTTCGGGTGGAGGTGGAAAGACAGCTGTGCACAGCAGGAGGACAGGTGCCCAGAAGCTCCAGCAAGGGCCTTCCAGGGGGGAAAGTGAAGATGCCAAGACAAAGCCGCTCCATCAGGCCCGTGCCATGAAGCAGAGGCAGGGCTTCTTCTTAATCTCTTTGGCCGACTGTTAGCATTGGAATGGGGGTGAATTGGTTGACACATAGTCAATGCCTTGACTTTGCCCTTGTGAAATCTTAAACAGAGAATCTATTTGTAGCTGCCTGGACTTCTGGCCTATAGAACTGAGGGCAGTGTTACACTGCTGAGTTTATGGTTATTGTTAATGTAACAGTGGAAAGTCCATCCAGTGTGTTCCAGAGGCTGAGGATAGACCCTAAGGAGATTCACGGGCCCACAGCACTGATGCAACGTTCAGTACGGTGGTCTGAGGCACTCTGGGGGTGCTCCAAAGCTGGGGGAGGATTACTGCACCTTCTACCCCCCACATCCTGCCCCCCACCACTGGTGCCTCCCACGGGACGTTTACAGAGGCAACACATTGCACCCTTGAGATACTGCCTCACCCATACACTGGGTGACGAGAACAACTCCTGACTACGTGTGTGCCGGACGGAGAGGCTGTGCAGCAAGTCCAGCCTGCGGGCCCCTCCTACACCGGATCGGACACCCTTTCTGTGTATGGGTTGCCTTTTCTGCCTGCTGGGCCTCAGCCAACGTGGGCTCCCACATGGAGTTGTAAGAGATCAAGAGACCCGGATAGCAAAGGGGGTGCAGCAGTGAGCGCAGACTGTGGTATCCATAGGTCCCACAGTGCAGCCCACCACCCAGAGGCCACTGTCCTGCAGAGATGACACAGTCTGTTGAAGGTCCAGAAGAGGGGCTGTCTTCAAGCAGACACCTGTGCAGAGGGAGCCTATCCTCAGACGACAGACGCACTCCTCACGGTAAACACAGAGGGACTGTGTTCTATGCATTTTCCAATACAGCAGGTGGCTTCCAAAAGCCAGAGGTAAAGAAGGTGGAGGCTGACACTCGGCCCTCTGCCCCTTCTGAAACTGGTGCTTCCTTTCAACTCTGGGCGGACACTTTGTGCTCCTGGGTTTTAGACAGGCTGGTTTCATCAAGGAACATAGCAAGATCCTGCTAAGGTGAGGACTGCCCTCAGCCACTTCTAAGACTTTGCCCCTGGAGACGAGCAGGTAGAGAAAGGAGTCGCCATATCGCAGGGAAGAGCTGACCCAGACCCCCAGCTGCTGTTGAGCAAATGGGGCAGGGGGCAGTTTGGCACCCAGGTGACCACTCGGGTTGCTTTTGGTAACCTTTTGCCCAATTTTGATGAAGGTCGTGGCGACCAGGGAGTGGCCCATGGCTACCCTAGGAGTCTCTACGACCTCCACAGCCTGGCCACCTAGACCAGCGGGCAGGCCGGCTAAGCACAGAGGGACTCCAGAGTAGAGGGAAGACGAGAGTCTATGGTCCCCTGAGATCAGACGTAGTGGGAAGAAGGTGGCTTTTCTCATTAACCTTCCTCTTACAAGATTCACCCAGAGCGCTGGAGCAGCTTCTCCCGAAATTTACTACGAGACCAAGTGTATCCAAATGGTGCATGGAGCTGTCTGTGTGAATGTCATAGTGTGGCCGCAGAGCCCCCGGTCTGTGCTTTCGCCTGCTCCCCCACCCCAGGGGGGAGAGCCGTTGGTGGACAGCTGAGTCGGGTTCCCTCTCTAGGAATTGCCATGGGCCGGAAAGAGCTGTCTTGCCCAAAGTTATGCCTCTGTGGGCCGGGGAGACGGGGAGCCTGTGATCCTCACCCATCTGAGTTGGGGAAGGGTTGCCTCAGACCCAGAACCCCGTGTGGGCTTGGCTGAAACCTTTGCTGCACCTGTACGGCAGCCCCCTTCACCTGCCCAGGCCTGGCCGTCCCTGTTCACATGCCTGATCCTGCTCCCCCGCCTGATCCTGCTCCCCCGACGTGAGCTGTGACCTCACAGGCCCCCAGTGAGCCGCCTCCCTCCTTTAGGGTGTGACTCTGAGGTTGGCACAGGCAATTTATTTCCCACTAGAAATGGTATGAAGTAAAAGTTTAATTAAAGCATTTCTGGTATTTGATACTTTGGTTTCTATTGTTGGAAATTCATTTTTTGTTGTCTAAATGTGTGCAAAATGGTACATCACTTTTATTTAGGGTTATAAAAATTACTAGCAAGGTTCAAAGCATTCTTCCATGTTTGTTTGCAAGTTATGCTTTTTCTTTTGTAAAATGACTGTAGGCATGAACAGCTTTGGACTTGTCCTTTTTCTGTCATCCAGACCCAGGGACTGTTTCTTCCTCCCCTCCCCCCCACTTCTTTCCTCTGGAGCCCATCAGGAGATTTTGGACGATGCTGGTGTTGTTTGCAGTCAGAGCTTGACAGTTCTGACGTCCAATCTCCCAAATTCCAAGAAGGGCCAATTAGTGAAATTCAGCAGAATGTTGGGTTGGAAATATGCTAACTATAAATAGATTTTTACTGAAGAGCGGTAAACTTGCTTCACAACTCCTCTTTGTTTGTTTAAGCTTTTAAAGCTTGTAACTTCAACTTTTCCACAGCCAGGCTATTTTCTCTGGGTGTTGGACTGCACATTTCAGGACTAACTGTGCAGACAGTGCACATATCTGGGGCCCTGTATTGGGATCCTCTTCTGACAAAACCTTCCATTTTCATCTGACTTCTTAGAAAGTTGACACAGACTTAAGGATACCTGAAAGCCTTTTCAAAAATCAAAAATACTTTAATATCACTCTAAACTACTACTGACATTTAAAAATTTGCTTATGGCTTGGCACCTATGCTCAACGGTTAGGGCACCGGTCACATACATCAGGGTTGGCAGGTCCGAACCTGGCCCAGGCCTGCTAAACAACAATGAATGACAACTACAACAACAAAAAACCCCAAATAGCCAGGCATTGTGGCAGGCGCCTGTAGACCCAGCTACTTGGGAGGCTGAGGCAAGAGAATCTCTGAAGCCTAAGAGTTTGAAGTTGCTGTGAGCTGTGATGGCACACACTCTACTGAGGGCTTCATCTTGAGATTTTGTCTCAAAAAAAAACCTGAAAACAAAAACAAAAAAATTTGCTTATGCAAAGAATTTCATCTCTGGGATGTGAAATTATCTACTGCCCAAAATAACTCAGTTGAGACCTGGAATCTTTTTCTAGGTCTGATAGAAGAAAAGTTGGCTGGATTAGTTAACTGGCCAGAATCCCTGTTTTGAGCAAAGATGTGAGAAATGGTATATTTAGAAATGGTATATTTAGGAATGGTATATTTAAGAATGGTATATATAGGAATGGTATATTTAGAAATGGTATATACAGGAATGGTATATTTAGAAATGGTATATTTAGGAAGGGTATATTTAGAAATGGTATATTTAGGAATGGCATATCTAGAAATGGTTTATTTAGGAACAGTTAACCATCTGGCTCAGGATGGTTTAACTTGAGAGGTTTAATCTATACACACTCCTCATAACTAGGACTTGAACCACAATGAACAAACTTCATATTTCAGCCTACCATCTGAAACCCATGTGCTCTTAGAATGAAGTCAATGCAAATAATTAGCAATGACTCCATGTGATGTGTCGATTTGAGTGCTAAAGAATTTTGATGATACAGAATCATGATTGACTAAAGAAATACTCCTAAACTAAGCTAAAAATTTTGTCAAAGACTTTGCCTCTTTTTAAAAGACTCTCGTGACCAGAGATGGAGAAGCCATCAAGAAAAGCTGAAAAATGGAGTAAAGGATGGTTTGATCCTTCAGAAAGAGAACTGGCTGCCAGATACCAGATTCCAGGGGAAGCGGAAAAGACTGGTGTAAAGAAAGGTAAAGCTTCTCCAGAAAAGGTAGCTGGTGTCTTTGGAGGTGAAGGAGTCTGTTCAAGATGGGTGTTAATGTTTTTGAAAAGGAAGCAGGAAATTACTGTAAGAGAAATCACCGTGGAGACTCCTCCCTTAGAACTGACTGTTTATTCTCACTATCTTATCAGTGGGAAATTTTGTCCCAGGTGATTTAAATATTGAACATTTCTAGGTCCCTAAAGCAATAAAAACTGCTGTTTTGGACTCCTCAGAAGTCTAGGAAAAGAAGGCATCATCAGCCCACTGGACTCACATTTTCAGGAACAAAACAATTAACTTACACTCCCCATCCCAAATATTTTCAAATGTACGTTTATATCATGTGTTGGTTTTACATACTAAGTGCAGCAGAACCTGCGTAGCTGACCACCGCCCCACACTGACCACCTTATGTTGAGCTAATTTCCATAGGCTGGACATGTACCACATGCGCGTATCAGCACGGTAGGCCTGGCTCCCGGTGTCGACCGCCTCTGTGTGTTGGCCAGTTTGTTACTTACTGTCCTTTGGGTGGTCAGCTTACGGAGGTTCTACTGTGTGTGTTTGTAAAAATATGTATCCAAAGTGCAGGGTTTTTTTTTTAATGACCATTTGGCATTTTAAATATGTGAAATGAGATTTCAGGTACAAAACTCCACTGTACAAAAATTTAACTCTTGGCCCTTACTGACTGTAAACCAGGTTTCAGTGACATCTGCTGCATTACTAATCCTAGTTCGTCACTCCTTCTGAGGCACAGAGTCAGGAGGAGATGAGAGGAGGGTGAATGTTTATTGAGTACTGTGCATCAGGGGCCTCACCGAGTTCTCATAAACACTGCCAAGGCAGGATCCTCGTCTCTGTCTCTTCAGGTGAAGAATGTGAGATCAAGTCATGTGCCCGAGACCATAACAGCTGGTGACGGGGACCTGACCGTTAGGGGCAGGTTCACTTCCATATGCTGCTTCCCAGGAATCTAGCCAACAAGAAGATAAGGAGACTGCATGGAATTATTAATATGAAAGTCAGCGTTGTAACTTTACTAAAGTTTGCCCAGCTCAGGTTTGGACATCAGTAGGTGACCAGCTGGGCCATGTGAAGAGATGGGTAAGCACGGACTTGAACCTTTGGGTCGAATCCTGGCTTCACCACTAATGAAATGTGTAACCATCATAGTTACCTCCCGTTCCTGCCTCTGTCTCCTCGAATGGTAAAGTGAGAGAGTAATGTTATTTTCCAGGGTGGTGCTGAGTTTATCTTAGAATAGTGTCTGTCGCATGCGTGCTAGTGAATATTAGTTTTTATTATAATTAATTGTACAGATTCTATAACATTGGGGGTATGTTCAACCTGAGTAATCCTCAGTTTCCTCACCTGTAAAATGGGGAAGTAATTTATCTTATCTGCCTATTTCATTTAGCGAGAATATTCGCTTATAGTCTTTGCTTAGTGCCAGGTACTAAACGTGCTGTGGGTATTAACTTATTTAACTTTCATAGCAGCCTAAAAAACACACACCATTCCGATCCCCATGTTACAGATGAAGGAACTAGAGAATGAAGAAGTCAAATGATTTTTTTGAGGTCACACAACTGGTAATTAGCTGAGCTAACATTCAAACCCAGACACACTAGCTCTGGGGTCTAAGTGTGTAATGACGAGTCTATGCTATGAATCTAATGGAATAATGTTTGTACAAAATCTGCCCAGGTCCTGACATGCAGCAAAAGCTTGGGAGCTGACAGTACTTCTCCTGCCTTTTCAATACAAACCATTTGAAAATCTTATGGGATGCAAAATGGTGTGAATTTATCAGCCAATCCATGTGCTGTCCAGAAATGCCCGAGTCTGTGTAACAGTGGGAGCCCTGCACTCCTTGAGGGCCCCAGGAAAACGTGAACGCACCTCTCTGCTGAGGCCCGTCTCTGTCGACACCTGGGATTTCAGGTAGCAAGGTGTCAGCGTGCTCTCCAGTGTGCACAGGGATAATTTGTAGAGCAGCCGCCAGCAGTGACAGTGGGGGCAGAGTGGCTGGAGGGCCGAGCTGACCTCTGTAATGAGGGACAGCAGGCCAGGCGAGCCTCCTCCCCAGCTGCACTTGGGGGCTCCTTGATGGAGATGCTGTAAAATTTTAGGAAAACAGCTCCGTGCTGTGTGGGCCCGTCCTGAGCAAATCAACCCGGACTGTTTTATGCATTGTACTGTTTGTAGCATCGTGCCTCCCGGGCACTAAACGCCAGCAAATCCACCTCTCTGAGACAACGAAAACAAGCCCGGAATGTGCCTCACAGTTTGCTGCCCTGGGGGAAGATGTAGCATCCTCACCCCTGTTGGGAGCTGTGCCCTGCGAGGTTCTTGGGTTATTTAGAGGCTTCATCTTACATTGGCTGGCTGCTCGAAATTGCGGGGGGGGGGGGGGCAGCATCTGCGCCACCTGAGAGCTCAAACAAATGCAGAATCCCAGGCCCCACCCAGACCTATGAACCAGATTCTGCACTTTAACAAGACACAGATAGGACTCGGACTTTGGAGTAAGAAATTCTGAGGTTGAAATCCAGCTTTTGCATCTCACTAGCTGTGTAACCACGGAGATGTCACTTAACTGAGCCTCAGTTTCTTACTCTCTAAAAAGGTCTTACCTCGAATGCACATATTCAACAAATGTTGTTCCCCTTTTCCTCTCCAACCTTCTACCAACCATATGATCATAGTCAGGAAAACCAGGTTAGCTCTTTGGATATCATTAGGGGATCTTTACCATAGGAGAGTGTGGTAAGGGACAGAAAGGTCATTATTCTCCCTCTGGTTTCCTCTCTTTCTTTCCACCGTTAGAGACATACTATGAGTCAAGTTGGGCTGGAGCACTGCTGGGGCATGGCGCCCCTGGAAGAGACTTAGGGCCTTCAGCACGTCCTCTGCTGCACCCCTGGGTACCCAGCACATTGTTCTACCAGGGTGCCCAGTACTCCCTATAGAATCATAGGTTGGACTGTTTTATTATTAGACTAAAAGCTTCGTAAGGATGGGCATTGTCTGAGGAGTTTTGTCTTGTTTTATTTTTACTCTGACATTGTAGGCAGTGTCTAAGCAAGTACCTGGAATGTAGAAATAAGTCTTGTTTGTTAAATGAATCAATGAACAAAGGTTTTGCTTCCAATGCTGTAATTTCCACTACTGTCCACTCCTTAGGGAGCTCGGTTGGGCTTATTAACAGAAAACACTGAGGCCCTGTGAGCACACGCGTCCCCTGGGTCTCAGCTCCCACCTCCCTCTGTTCAGGGGCAGCCGGACTTCCCACGGCACTCTTCTTGAACAGAGTAAAAGGCAAGAGTAAAGGCATAAAAGGTTGCTGGAACCCTCAGCCTACCAGTTCTCTCTTGCTCATGGTTTGGGTGTGGTTACACTGAGAGCCCGTTACTTTCCAAGGACCAGCTGCCGCAGTTTCCAGGAGCTCAGGATGGCCAGGAAAGAAGGACTGAGCCTTTCTTTACTGACAAGCCCCCTGTCCTCTCCCTGAAGTAGCTCAAGGATTTTCCAGAACTCTGGTCCATGAAACGCTGAAGCTGGCCTGTTGAAGACACGATGTAAAATCCAGCTTCCCCACTCTCCCGAAGAGAGGCCAACAACCAGGTCCTGCTGGGAGCCCTTGGAAGGGGACGTGTGAAGTCCTCAGGCTGTGCCCCTCAGGACTCAGGCAGTCTCAGCAAGGGGAGGCCCCTTGCTGAGACTGCCTTCCATAAATAGATGTTCAGGAGGGGAGGGACACCCCTCAAACAGTCCCCGGACCTCAGGACCTGAGATTAATTGCCACTGGGCATTACATGTCCTAAAGAGTATAATGTGATTTGTTTCATTTATCTCCGCTCTGGAGCTTGTTATTAGCGGCTCAGCAAAGCCATCTGCAGCCCGGAGTTTCCTGGTGGGAGGGGAGTGCTGGGGTATGGCCGAGGGAATGGCTCCCAGCACTTCCAAGTTGAAAGGGAATCAATTAAAGGAAACCCTCCTCTCACTCTCCTCTCTCTGCCCAGCAGGTCTTTTATCAAGTCCTGGCTGTGTGAAGAATGCAATCTCTCTTCAGAGGGCTCCGGAGGTGGGGGAGCTGTGGGGGTGGATGGGCAGACGGGAGTGGAGCAAGCTAAGTGCTGAGGATGGTGCCAAACCCCTTCCCCCTTTTATCCTCTCACCTTTCTTTGTCTTTATGGGGAGGGTAGCAGGTGGGCTAGAAGTGTGGAGGAGGAGAGAGGAAAGAAAAAGGAAAACGGGGAGGGGAGAGTGTTCGGGGCATCACATACGATGGGAGCTGGTCTTTTTCCCAATGGTAGAAACACTACCCAGTTGAGCAGTTTATTTCCCCATTACCCAAGCGTCAGTCTTATTCTGAAGAAGGCTTGAGTCACCTGCCAAGTAAAACACCATGTCCGGGTGAGATCCAGGCTGAGGACAAGAGGAACATAGAAAGATTTGGACACGGAGAAAGTTAGGACACCGAGGTGGTCACATGGGCAGGAGTGAAAGGACGTTTTTAGTAACTACACATGCTGCTTGCTTGGATATGTGTATACATGAAAACCGCTTCTTTTTCCTGCCGTTTCTCACCCTTTTCTACCCAACATAACATGAGTGACAGTGGTTAACGCTATAATGTGGTATCAAGTGAAGATTGCATCAGAGCTGGGAAAGGGGTGAATGTTCCCAGAGACGGAGCCGTGTCCTGGACAACAGCCTTTCTTTTTAGGGGGAAGCTGAGTATCCTCAGTCTGTAAGGGACAGTTGCATCTTGTTAGAGGCAACATGTTGCTATTGACGTTTTGGGGAGATTCTAATTTGGAGTAAGCGGGATGAACTATGGCTGCTATCGCCCTTTGCTAAGCTCCCTTTTGCAGTAGAGAGAAGCAAGAAAGTGCAGATCTCGGGAAGTACGGCTCTCGGATCTCGGGATGCTCTTCCCGTGTGGCTCCGGCCAGAGCTTGTCTAGGTGCGACATGGATGGTGGAGAAAAGGCACAGTCATTCTTCTTCAGAAACAGTGGCCACCAGGTGTGTGGGTGGCTGTGGCTTCCCGCTGAGCTGCTGAGAATCACCCACTTTGCCAGTGTGGCAGAGATGGTGGCGGTTTGCGGGAAACCCAGCATTTTCCCAGTTTCCTGCGGGCGGCTTCCTGAACCCTTTCTCCCGTTCTCGTAAAGTTTGTGTTAAGAGTCTATGTTCTGTATGAAATCTCTAATTTTGTATTACAAGGGTACAAGTGAAAATTACTAAATGTAGAATATAAATGTCTTCATATAGTGATTAAAAGGCCATGTAGGCTATGTTAACTAGTTCAATGAAAATATTTCAGATTGTATATAAAGTCAGCACATTGTGCCCCATGATTGGACCAAAGTACACAATTATGATTTAATAAAAATTAAAAAAAAAAAGAAAGCCAGATATGAGATATCTGGTAAAAGAAACTGAAGTAGATGAGCCTATAGGAGGAATTTTTAGGTTTATCCGGCCAGGAGTTAGGCTATGTTTACTGTTTGCTGTGGCTGTACCATCAGAGCTGGAATCCTCTCTAGGGTCATTGTTTTTGTCTCTGTTGACTTTGACTTTGTCCCTAGGATCAGTTTCTAAACTAGGTTCTGAAACGTTCAATGTTTACATTTTTTTTTAAAGCCAAATTTGGCAGTGAGGGTTGTATACCAACTTCAGTGACAGTAATGTTAATAAGTTTTGATAACCCACTCCTATTAAGCCAGCCAGTCTTTCGCTTTCAATCCTGTCACACAGGTGCATGACTGATGTGGTGATTAAGTGCGGAAGGCAGGGATTTGCTCTCTAGTCCGGGGATTAGATCTCAGTTCTTTAGTTAGTATATCCTTTTCCCCACATTGACTTCTAAGAGGTACTGGAACTGAGCATTTTCCTTCCTCCAGGTTGACTAAACTTTGATAGAACCCCGGTAAGTTAGGCTTTGATCAAAATCATTTATTTATCTTGAGGTCAGGGGAATTTTCCTCTAATTTTCATTTTCCTCTAATATTCACTGTAAAACTTATGAAAGAACAGAGATCTCTTCTAAAACTGGGCCTTGTAGGCTGTCTGTTCGGTGCTCATGACAGATTTTTTTCCTGTGGCCACACTTTTCTGATGGAATTCTAAGAAATGTTATTGATTTTCAGTTTGTAAGTTTTCCTTTTTAGTAAGGATAGGAGAGCTGACTTCTAAGCTCTTTACATATCAGACTGAAACTTTTTTTTAGTATAAAATATAATACACACATAAAGGACTTAGTACAGTGCATAGTGCAACGTATTTTTAGCTCTTACTATGATTTATTATTTTTCTATTAGAGGAAATTATTTTCATGATGAAATAACAATGTTGCATAGGCATCACAAAAGTCAATATATCTTTCTGAGCATATTAAAAATTATTTCTGCATAAAATAATAAGTTTAGGATGGGAATTTTCCATGGTCAGATGTCTGAAATAAGAATTGCAGGATGATATTGGCAGAGAAAACAAACCTGAGCTGAAAGCTCGTCCAGGGAACCTGTGACAGGTGAGAGCAGTTAGAAATAAGAAAGAAAGTAGCTGAAATTGATATTGAAAGAATGTAAGTTTGGAATAGAAAAGGTGATGGAGGGGATAATAGCCTCTTTAGATGTTTGACCCATAGCAGAATTGATACAGCCAGCTTTGTCTTTTGTATTCAGAGATGGTGCTTCCTGACGGGGATTGCTATTTGTATTTTGACGCTTCTGAACAGTTTATTTCAAGAAAAGTCACCCTGTGGTTCTCAGCTGTCACCACTGTTTAGAACACAGCTATCTTCAATGTGTGGCTTGCCCAACCTCTTTGCTCAGACGGAACTTCTCCATCCTTGATTACTGCGGGTTTGCTTGCTCTGTATGCAGATGACTTCTCCAATGTTTCAGAATTGTCACAGCATTTGGAAAGCACCAGAAAATCATTCCTTCTGGCCAGCCTGCTTGTGGCTTATCGGTTTTCGGTACAGTGATTGATTATGGACTATTTATCTGATATTTCTTGCCTAGAACACTTGTTTTTCTTTTTTCCTGAATAATATTTATGAGTAGCTCTAGAAGGTTTTCTAACTTCCAGAATCTCATGATCACCTTTTAAGTGTTAAGATTGGTGTATAGTTCTATCTGATAATATCATTTCAGAAAACCAGTTTTATATTTATAAAATGAAGAGAGTCAGCCTTGGAGACCTAGGGAACAGTAGACCCTAACTATACCATAAACTTTTAATTTGTTCTAGGCCTTGATTCCAGTATCAGTTTCCTAAATAGACGAGATCATGTGAGTTGAATGTGAAGATAGCTTAAAATATAAATTCCTGGATACCTTAGAATTACTGAAACACGTCCATGGGGGGAGAGTCTGGAAACCAGTGTGTTAAATGGCAACTATAATTTTGCTGGTGAGGTTACAGATTGTCCAGCAGTGACCAAACATTCACACACACACACACACACACACACACACACACACACACGCACACACATTCACCTCTGGGCCTCATGGAAGTGGGGCGCCTAACACAGCAGCGACAGACATTCCTCTCTCTGTAGTGCTTTTCCCACATTCTCTCCCACTTTCACGAGAATTGAAGATGAAAGTGACACTTAGCTCTGACCCTGTTCTTTTATTATAAGGTTTATATTATCTTTTGAGAATATGTTACTCAAAAATTTGGGGGGAAGGGTTTGGTAAGTTATCACCTCCCAGGTACAATGTACGGGTCAATGGCACCCTTCTTGGGTGAAGCTCACAAGCACAACTCAGAATTTACCTTACAGATCCAAACAATGTAACCTAATCTTATGTGTCCTTGTATTTATCTGAAATAAATTAAAAAAAAAAAAAAGAAGAAGAAGAAAATTTTGTCATTTCCCTTTAAGGCAGGAGTTGGCAAATTGTTCACCACTTGGTTTTGTATGGCCCAAGAGCTAAGAATGGTTTTACATTTTTAAATAGTCTAAAGAAAAATCAAAAGAATAACAACTTTGTGTGTCACATGACAGTTACATGAAATTCAAATGTAAGTTTTACTGGAATCCACCCACACTCATTTCTTTACTTATTACCTATGACTACTTTGTGAAGCATTAGCAGAGCTGAGTTGTTTTAACAGAGACCACATGACCCAAAAGGCTGGAATACTCACTAACTGGACATTTACAGGAAGTGTTTGATAACCTTTGACCCAGAGAATGTTGGCAGGTTATTGGACTCTCTTGGTTCGTGAACCACATATATTATCAGATCAGCAAGTTCCCATTTTTACCTGGACGCAAAGAAAGTGAATGCCCAGGTGGTCCTGAGCACCCTCCGTTAGGGTGGGTGTCACGTCCTGGAAACCATTGCCCACATTTCATCCTGACCCTGATTTCATACCCTCTTGCTGGAGGTTCTCACACTGGGATTGGGTTGAAGACTCCAGCCACAAATCCATCTCTCCTACAATATACAAAAGGGTCTAGAGAGTTCAGGGAACACCAAGTGAGTCTATCTTTTTCATTTAGAAATGATGGGCTTGGCTCGGCGCCTGTGGCTCAACAGGCTAGGGCGCCAGCCACGTACACCTGAGCTGGTGGGTTCAAATCCAGCCTGGGCCTGCCAAACAATGACGGCTGCAACCAAAAAATGGCTGGGCATTGTGGCGGGCACCTGTAGTCCCAGCTGCTTGTGGGGGCAGGGGCAGGAGACTCACTTGAGCCCAGGAGTTAGAGGTTGCTGTGAGCTGTGATGCCATAGCATTCTCTCCAGGGTGACAGCTTGAGGCTCTGTCTCAAAAAAAAAAAAAAAAGAAAAAAAAAGAAATGATGGGCTTGTTTGCTTAGAAGTTAAGTGATTTGTCACAGGTATTTGTAGCTTCTTTTGGCAGTAATAAACCAGATCCCAATTCTCTGGATACTTTTTGGGTCATTAGTGGTAGGCTGTGGCTTTCTAGGCATATGAGTGTGTGCCAACTTTCAGGACATAGGTCACACTCTAAATACGAATAGATGAGACACTTCCCTTACAGAATTGGAAAAGGTTGTTTAAGCGGAAACCAGGAGGCACCCTGAGGTTTCTTACATTACTTTCCGTGTCAGCTTTTAAAAAATCTCAAGGGCCAGAATGTTTGAGGTGGGGGAGAAACATTGTTAATCAAGAATAATTATGGTACACTCTCCCTGACATTCGAATGTGTAATCGTCCTCTCTCATTAACATTAAAGCTTTCTCTATTTGGAAAAAAAGATATGTGACTGAACTTTAACTTCTAAAGAGATGTTTTAGCAGCTGCTCACCATCCTAAGATGAATATCAGTAATTAGAACTATTATCGTTTTCTGTCATCATTATGGCTACTGCTATTAATCCTCAGAAGGGAAAGTCATGATGCTAATACTGGCTGAACCCAACTATGAAATCCTAATTACCATTTTCTGCTCTGGAAAAGAAGCTATTGTAAGAATGAAATAACAATTAAGAGGAGGGGGACACAGTAACCATTTAATGTGCTGATGATTTGGACACAAGCTGAAAGAATTCTGGAAAGCTATCCCTTCTCTCATTCTGCTTCTTAACCGAGGGAAAGGGTTATCAGATTTGTTTCAAAGCAGGTTGGGCTGCACATTGTAGACTTAAATCTCTCAAATGTAGGTCTCTCACGGAACTTGCAAACAGCTAATATCATTGACAATAATCAAAGATCCTTCGAGTATAATTACTACTGACCCCCAAAAAGAGATAGTGGAAAGATAGCTTTAATATTTTAAAAATGGTGAGCCAACTGCTTCGTGACAGCCTCTACAATTATATGTAGTAGTGTAAAAATATAGTTCACTGTGAACTTAGTTGACTCATTCCTGTCGAAACGCAGAGAGGGAATATTACCCTGGGTCCTTCACCTTTTACTTGCTGTTATTTGATATTCAAGGGGAGTAATTAAACTGTTCATGCCAAATCCATTGATAAATATATCCCAAATCCCCAATCAGATCAAAACAAAATGAAAACAAAAATTACACTTTCAATTGTAGAATATAAAGAAAGCTAAATATAGGAGACAGAAACTAATTAATTTTCCATATTATTTATCTAAATTTTGATTAATCAAATGTTATTTACTTACCACTTGCTAAGCAGTTAAGAATGGCTCAAGGAGGAGCTTTACGTATAATGTTAAGGCTAAATTCTCGGACTTAACACCACTTTGTTCATAAGTGGAAGAATGAGAGAAGGAAATAATTTCTTGTGATCTCTAGTTTATAATCCACTTCCTAACATTGCAAAGCCAAGATCTGGATTCTGATTGTGTAAAACTCAAAAAATTAGAGGGTCTAAAACTGTTTCCCATGTGAAATATGGTTTTGAGTCATAACCAGACATTCTATAGCTTCCTCTGACAAGACTTTTAAAATTTTTTCCTACTGTTTCCCCAACCTGAACCAGCAGGCATGCTATTTTTACCTTTTACCTATCACCAGTGCACAGAACACTGTGAAACCTACTGTGGAATGGGGTTTAGGTGTGAAGCTTCAAGGGATAAAATTGACTTCCACATGGAAGGAATATTGGAAACTTTGCTTACGGTGAGACAGCCTCATGGACCCTGGAATCGAGGAAAGTAGCAGAAGCTCTAGAGACCCAGAGTTCATGGTCAGTGTAGGAAGTGAGTTCACTCTGTGTGTTTCCCTCACCGGACAGCAGCCACCTCTGAGCAACCACACTGTTCATGAGTAAGGATTTTAGTGTCTAGTAATATTTTGAAAGATATCAGATAGATTTCTTAAATATGTTTGTATATTAGGAAAATCCTGTATAATGAAGTTGCAATTTATCCTCTTGTTATGAAATAACAACTTCTTTATGGATTTTAATATTGGCATATATATGTGTCTAAAATATTATAAACAAAGTGGCTTCGAAAGGCTATCTGTGACCATTATTGGTCCAAGATGAAATTTTATTACTCTGTGGTAATACAATTGAGTTAGTTTCAATAAACCACATATTTTTGATTAAAATAGTGTTTTCTGAAATATTTTGGGAAATTGCAGAATGAGAAGGACCAGAAATCTTTCCACCTACCTTAACAACAATTCCATTGGCAGAATCTGTCTAAACTAATAGTGTACCAAAAGTCAAGTTTAAAGTCACCATGCACAAGGGAAATGGGAAATTGTAACTGAGAGATATTTAGGAGAAAGAGTCCATGAGTTCTTAGTGCACTGTCAGCTCTGGCAGGCCTACTGAGCTTAGAGAGTCATTTTTGAGGTGAGTAGAGCAACCCCCACCGAAAAACACCTTGTTTTGAAGGGACACTATTTGAAAAGTCAAGACGTGCCACCTGAGAGATCTGGACACAACAATTAAAGCAAATAGGCAACGTTCAGAATGGGAAAAGATATTTGCATGTTATAAATCTGAGAAAGGATTGATAACTAGAATCTACAGAGAACTCAAATTAAACTACAAAAAAGACCAAACAATCCTATCTGTCACTGGGCAAGAGACATGAACAGCACCTTATCTGAGGAAGACAGATGAATGGCTAATAAACATATGAAAAATTGCTCATCATCCTTACTCATCAGGTAAATGCAAATTAAAACCACCTTGAGATATCACCTAACCCCAGTGAAAATGGCCCACATCAGAAAGTCCCAAAGTTGCAGATGCTGGCATGGATGTGGAGAGAGGGGAGCCCTTTTAAATGGTGGGACTGCAAACTCATACAGCCTCTTTGGAAAGAAGTATGGAGAATCCTTAAAGAATTCAAATTAGACCTCCCCATTTGATCCCGCAATTCTATTACTGGGCATCTATCTAGGAAAAAAAAATCATTTTATCATAAGGACATTTGAGCTGGATTACTTATCGCAGCTCAATTTACAATTGCCAAAATGTGGAAACAATCTAAATGTCCAACAGCCCAGGAATGGATTAACAAACTGTGGTATATGTATATCATGGGATACTATTTAGCCATTAAAACTGATGGAGACTTTACATCTTTTGTATTAACCTGGATGGAACTGAAACACATTATTCTTAGTAAAGTATCACAAGAATGGAAAAGCAAATATCCAATGTACTCACTACTTATATGAAACTAGTAGATGATCTAATACATGTCCACATAGGAGAAAAACTTAATTCAAGTTGGGAGGAGGGGTAATTATGGAGGGGGGAGAGAGGAGAAGAGGAGGGGTTGGTGTTCCCCCTTCATAGACACAATGTAAGGGTGTATGGCACACCTTCTGGGTGTGGGACACAGCTACAAGAGTCACTCTACCTAACATATGCAAATATAGTAACCTAATTGTTTGTACCCTCATATTAACCTAAAAAAAAAATTGAGGCTTGGCGCCTGTGGCTCAAGTGGCTGGGGCGCCAGCCACATACACCTGAGCTGGCAGGTTCGAATCCACCCTGGTCCTGCCAAACAACAATGACAGCTGCAACCAAGAAACAGCCAGGCATTGTGGCGGGCGCCTGTAATCCCAGCTGCTTGGGAGGCAGAGGCAGGAGAATCGCTTGAGTTCAGGAGCTGGAAGTTGCTGTGAGCTGTGATGCCATAGCACTCTACCCAGGGTGACAGCTTGAGGCTCTGTCTCAAAAAAAAAAAAAAAGAAAGAAAGAAAGAAAAGAAAAGAGAAAATTGAATAGGAAAAAGTAAAAATATTTCTGCTTGCATATGACACAATCTTATATGTAGAAAATCCTTAAGATTCCACAAAAGAACATTTAAAACTAAGAAAGAAATTCAATGAAAAGTAACAAGATACAAAGTCACAAAAATCTTTTGTTTTTCAATCTTTGTTGTTCTTCTTCTAGAAGGAAGTTAAGAAAAAATTCCATTTAAAATAATATAAAGAATAATAAAATATTATCAATTAACTTAACCAAGGAGGTAAAAGCCTTTTATAATGAAAACTATAAATCCATGTTAATGAATTAGATTTAATACTGTTGAAGATAACACTAATATCAAAGCTATCTGTAGATTTAATGCAAACTACATCTAAATCCCAATGATTTTTTGTTTGTTTGTTTTTGCAGAAATAGAAAAGCTTACCCTAAAGTTCACTGTAAGGTTCAAGGGACCCCAAATAGCCAAAACTATTCTGAAAAAGAAAAAAGGTGGAGGACTAATACTTCCTAATATCAAAACTTGCTATAAAGCTACAACAATCAAAAGAGTGTGGCATTGGGATAAAGGTAGACATAGAGAGATATAATGTGATAGAGTAGAAGAGGTCCTGAAATAAACTCTCACATATAAGGTCAGATGATTTTTGACCAGGGTATCAGGTTATCTTTCAATGTGGAAAAGGAGAAAAGACAGTCTTCAGTAAGTAATGCTGAGAAAACTGGATATTGGACACACGGAAGAATGATATTGGACATCTAGCTAGCAGCATATACAAAAATTGAAATAGATCCATGACTTAAATGGAAGACTTAAAACTCTACAGTTCTAAGAAGAAAACATAGGAGAAAAGCCTTCCAACATTGGTTTTGGCAATGATTTATTGGACATACACCAAAGGTCTTGGTAACAAAGGATACAAATAGACAAATTTGACTTCATGGAAATGTTAAAAAACATGTACACCAAAAGACCCTGTCAATAGAATAAAAAGCATCCCACAGAATGGGAGAAAATATTTGAGGATTGCATATATGTTAAGGGATCAATAACCAAAATATAAAAAGAATTCCTTGTGAAGCAGGTTCACGGATAACCAACCCGGGGAGGAATGCTGCTGTGCGAAAGAGGCAGATTATCATCACTATGCCAACCACCAGAAATAGGAACTCAAACACCTCCACTCAACGCATGCTGGGCTGCAGAGTTACCAAGTAAACAAGTTATATAAAGTGCATTTATTAATTATAGATAGGCAGCAAGGGACCAAAAAAGCCTAAAATCCCTTGTGAGCTGGTCCTCCATGGCTTAAGAAAGCTGCCCACAATGAATTGCATCCTGAATGTTACGTTCCCTAAGAGGGATAGGAACAGGCCCAGAATGTTCCAGAAAGTTCATCCTTATCTCAGAATATTGCATTCGCAGCACATTCTATAGTTATATTTTTTAATGAGCAAGAAAATGAAAGAACTGTGTCAGTGCAAGCAACCCAAATAACTGTCCTGAACTCCTAGACCTCAACAACCAGAAAACTAAAGAACCAGATTCAAAGCCGGGCAAAAGAGCTTGATTTGACATCTCTTTAAAGAAAATATTAATAGTCAATAAGCATATTAAAACATGCTCAGCGTCACCCATCGTTAGGGAAATGTAAATCAAAACTACAGTGCGATGCCATAAGAAATACTATAAGAGTAACAAGTGTTAGTGAGAATATGGAGAAATTGGAACCCTTCCACTGTTTGTTGGAATGTAAAATGGTACCATCACTGTGGAAAATAGTATGGAATCTCCTCAAAAATATTAAAAATAGAATTACCAGAGGATCTACCTTTGGTATATACTTGGAAAAATTGGAAGCAGGGCCTCAATGATACATTCGTACCCTCCAGGTACATAGCAGCACTATTTATGCTAGCTAAAACATGTAAGCAACACAAGTGTCCAATGAACAGCTGAATGGATAAGCAAAAGGTAGTGTGTGTGTGTGTGTGTGTGTGTGTGTGTATGTGTGTATACAAATTTATGCAAACTTAAGAGGGAAGGAAATTCTAGCATGTATTACAACATGGATGAACTTCGAGGACAGGAACAAGCTAATTTCAAAAGGATAAATAGTATATGATTCCACTTACATGAGGTATTTAGAATCATCAAGACTGGATATAGTGGCTCATGCATGTAATCCCAGGACTTTGGGAAGCCAAGACAGGAGGATTGCTTGAGGCCAGAAGTTTAAGACCAGCCTGGGCAATATGTTCAGACCTCATCTCTACAAAAATAAATATTAAAAAACAAGCCGACCTTGGTGGGTTGCACCTGTAGTTCCAGGTACTCAAGAAGCTGAGGCAGGAAGATAGTTTGAGCCCTGGAGTTGGCGGCTCTGGTGAGCTATGTGTGATTGTGCCACTGCTTTCCATGCGCTGGGTGGCAGAGAGAGCCTGTATCTGTTAAAGCAAAAAGAGAAAAGCACAATAGTGCAATGGTTGTTGAGAGGAGCTGGGAGAAGGGGATGGGGAGTTATTCTTTAACGAAAGATGAGTTCTGAGACAGATGATGGTGCCCATTTCAGAACAATATGAATGTCCATAATACCACTGAACTGTGCTCTTAAAAATGATTAACATAGTAAATAATATGTTCAGTATATTTTAGTGCAATAAAATAAGTTTAAAAAAAGAATGCCTTCTGTTCTCAGGTTGATTTTTTAAAATTTTTAAATGAGCTGTCTTTTATAGAAAGAAGGATGTGGTAGTTTTCATTTTGTTTTGTTTTTACAATTCTAAATTTTGGAAAGCAAAAAGTTGGTGACCCTATGCCATCCTTAGCTCATGAATATAGTTGCAAAATATTGCTAACTTTCTGGCCTCTGTTAAGAACTGATAATATTTTGGAATTGCTTCTCCACCAACTCCCCCATAGCAAGCTATGGTGAGCTAGCTACTCCGTTTCTTGACATTGTCTTTCTCTACTCCTTTCCTAAATTTCTGTGTTGCAGGAGCTTTGTGGCTGTAAATTTACTCTCTATGCAGTTAGTCTGTCTAATATGGAACTCCATATTCAATCTTGGTGTCTCTGACACATCAGTCTGACACAGAACTAATTGTCCTGCGTTGAACTGTTACTACACGATCATTTATGACTTAAAAACTGATGTACAAGGGACCAATTCAACATCTCAAAATATAATACCCTTTAAAATAGGAAAGTCATAGGATAATAAATAAGAAATAGAAGAGGCTCTGGCAATGAACCAGACCAACCCCATCATGTTGCAAATGAGGAAACTAGACATGATATGATAAATACATAAGATTCCCTTGGCATTATTTTATGAAATTCTTCTCAACTGAATGTGTTTCCATCATGCGAGTAGCACACAGTTCCTATCAGAAAGGGAAAACTTTTAGTTGTAGTAGGACAGGTATAATTCAACATTAAATACTGAGATTTGGAAGGAATCAAGAAATAATTTTGCATATTTGTTCCGTAGTTTGGCCAAACATAGTAAAGAAATGCTTAAGAAGAATGTAGTGAAATGACAAAATTCATATCCATAAAATGAACTTAGACTTTTTTCTTATTTAAATACTTATGGGATCATCTTATGTATATTTGCAATCCAAATAGTATAGTATGAAATTCTGTCTTCAAACTGTATTTTTAAAAAGGAGGAGAATATTACCACTATGTAGATTTTATATATTTGATAATCCTAGTGCTATTTTCAGTTTTGTTTCATGTGTGCGTGTATGTGTGTGTGTGTGTGTGTGTGCACGTATACATGCAGAAAGCAATTTTCTCTAACAGAAAATTAGCCTGGGACCTTCTAATTAGGAAGGATAATTTTTGTTAATGTAACATTATACGTTACTTACTCTTGTAAATATTCTGTTTCATTCCTCACCTTGGAAATTTTCTCATTTACAATATTTAATATTGGCCAGCCACTGTGACTCACTCTTGTAATCCTAGTACTCTAGAAGGCCAAGACAGGAGAGTTGTTTAGCTTAGGTGTTCAAGACCAGTCTGAGCAAGAGCAAGTACCCCCCCGTTTCCACTAAAAATGGAAAAACTAGCCAGGTTTGTTGTCATATCACCTGTAGTCTCAGCTAGGAGGAAGACAGGAGGATGATTTGAGCCTACGATTTTGAGGTTGCAGTGAGGTATGATGACACCACAGCTCTCCACCCATGGTGACAGAGCAAGATTCTGTCTTAAAAAATAAAATAAAATAAAATAAAATAAAATTATACAAAATAATAAGATAAAATAAAAATAAAATATTTAATAGAGAGAATATGAATAATTTAAGAGAATATGAATTCTCTTTCCTGAATTGATTTGGTGTTGATGTTTTCTTTTTTTATTGAGGAAAAAAATGTCATTCTTTAACTTATTTTAGTAAAATCATTTCTATGATTCTAAAAATGCCCAGAAAATGCTATACTATCTGGTAAAGTGGTAGTAGAACATTATTTGAGAAGATATCTCAGTCTGTAGCCACACTACCCTGAATGTGCCTAATCTTATCTGATCCTAAGGAGGAGTAGGCCTGGTTAGTACTTGTACGGGAGACTACATAGGAATACTGGGTGATACAGGCCATTTTAATTTAATTAATGAATTTATATATGTTTGTTTATTTATTTTTAATTTCAAATTAGTATGAGGGTACAAATTTTTAGGTTACATTGTTCTCACTTCCAAGGTAAAGTTCACATAGTAGTTGAACCCTCACCCACGGGGCATGCTGTACACCCTCACTTTGTGCACATTAGGTGAGATCCAACTGATTGTCCCTCCTCCTTCTCCTGCCAGTCAACCTCCCCGCTCCCTTCTGCCTCCTCTCCCCTCCCCTTGCTAGATGGGATTTGAGTTTTATCATTCATGTGGCTATTTAATTATTTATATATTAGCTTCATATTAGTATTGAGTACAATGGATTTTTTTTTGCATTTTGAGATACCTTACTAAGAAGAATGAGTTTCACCTCCATCCAGGTGAACAGAAAGGATGTAAAGTTTCCATCGGCTGAATATTACTCTTTGGTATATATATGCCACAGTTTACTAATCCATTCATGGATTAATGGGCATTTGGGTTCTTCTCAGACCTAGAAATTGTGAATTGAGCTGCAGTAAACATTGTTACAAATGTCTTTATGGTAAAATGATTTTAGTTCTTCTGGGTAGATACCTAGTAATGGGATTGTGAGATCAAAAGGGAGGTCGACTTTTAGTTCTTAGAGAATTCTCCATACTTCCTTCCATAAAGGTTTTATTAGTTTGCAGTCCAATCAGCAATGTAGAATTGTTCCTTCTCTCCACATCTATGCCAGCATCTGGAGATCTGGAATTTTGTGATGCGGCCTAATCTTACCAGAGTGAGGTGTTTGGTTTTTATTTGAATTTCTCTGATGATAAAGATGATGAGTTTTTTTTTTTTTTTTATGTTTTTGGTCATTTGTCTTTCATCTTCAGAGACAGACAAATGTTTGCTCTTTTCTTGTTGATTAATTTGAATTCTCTGTAGATTCTTGTTATCAGACCTTTGTCAGAATTGTAACATACAAAAATCATCTCCCATTCTGAAGGCTGTCTGTTTGCTTTGGATGTGCAGAAGGTTTTTAGCTTGATCAAATCCTATTTATTTATTTTTAGTGTTACTGCAATTTCGAGGAGGGTCTTCCTCATAAAATCTTTTCCTAGACCAATATTGTATAGTGTTTTCCCGACACTTTCTTCTATAGTTTTTATTGTTTTGTGTCTTAAATTTAAATCTTTTATCCAGTGAGAATCAATTTTTGTCAATAGTGAGAGGTGTGGGTCCAGTTTCAGTCTTCTACATGTGGCTAACCAGTACTCCCAGCAACATTTATTGAATAGGATTCTTTTCCCCAGTGCATGCTTTTGTTAGGTTTTTCAAAGATCAAATGGTAGCATGTGGCTGAATTCATCTCTAGATTCTCTATAGAGAATAGATCTGTACATCTATTTTTGTGTCACATTATTTTGATCACTATAGACTTGTAGTATATAATCTGAAGTCTTGTAACAGGATGCCTCCAGATTTATTTTTATTTCTATGAATTATAATGGCTATTTGGGTTTTTTTTCTGGTTCCATATGAAATGAAGTACTAATTTTTCAAGTTATTCAAAGTATGACAATAGTGCTTTGATGGGGATTGCAGCATTAAATCTGTAGATTGCTTTGGGGAGTATGGACATTTTAACAATGTTGCTTCTTCCCAACTGCAAGCATGGTATGTTCTTCCATTTGTTGACATCTTCTGCTATTTCTTTTCTTGGGGTTTTATAGTTCTCTGTATAGAGATCTTTCAATTCCTTTGTTAAATATATTCTCAGGTATTCATCTTCTTTGGAGTTTCTATAAAAGGTAGAGTCTTTGATTTTATTCTTGGCTTGACTATTATTGGCATATATGAAGGCAAGTGATTTGTAGGCATTGATTTTGTGTCCTGAGATGCTGCTATAATCCTTGATCACTTCTAAGAGCTTTGTTGTAGATTCCCTGGGGTTTTCCAGGTATAAGATTATGTTATCTGCAAAGAGTGAGAGTTTGACTTCCTATGTCCCCATTTGAATACACTTGATCTCCTTCTCTTGCCTGATTGCACTGACTAGGACTTCTAACACTGTGTTGAACAGCATTGGTGGTAATGGGCATCTTTGTCTAGTTTCAGATCTGAATGGAAATACGTTCAGTTTTACTACATTCACTATGATATTGGCTGCGGGTTTGTTGTAGATGGCCTCTATCAGTTTAAGAAATGTCCCACCTAAGCCTATTTTCTTAAGTGTTCTTATCAAGAAAGGATGCTGGATATTGTCAACAGCCTTTTTTTGTATCAACTGAGAGAATCATATGGTCTTTGTTTTTTATTTGATTTATGTGATGAATTACATTTATGGATTTACATATGTTGAACCAATCTTACATCCCTGGGATAAAACCTACTTGGTCATGATGTATAACTTTAAACGTGACACTGTGTTCTGCTTGCTAAGATTTACCGAATATTTTTGCATCAATATTTATTAATATATTGGCCTATAATTTTCTTTTTTGTTGGGTCCTTTCCTAGTTCTGGAATCAGGGTAATGTTTCCTTTGTAGGACATGTTGGGGCAGATTCCTTTCTTCTCTATGTTTTGGAATAGATTATGCACTATAGGTATTTTTTCCTCTTTGAAGGTATGGTAGAATTTTGGTGTCAAATGATCTGGTCTGGGGCTTTTCTTTTTTTGGAAGATTTTGCATAGTTGATGCTATTTCAGTGTTTGATTTAGGTCTATTCAAATTTTCTAATTCTTTCTGGTTGAGTTTAGAAAGGTGGTGTGATTCCAGGTATTGGTCTCTTTCCTCTACATTTTCATAATTTGGGGAATAGAGGTTTTTTTTGTAGTAAGCAAAAAAAAAGGAGGATTTTTTATATTTCTGTAGTATGTGTTGTTATTTCCCGTTTATAGTTTCTGATTGAATTTATTAGCAATCTTACTTTTCTATTTCTGGTTAGTCTGGTCAAGGGTTTATGAATTTGATTAATCTTTTCAAAGAACCAATTTTTCATTTTATTGATATTCTAAATGATTGTTTGTTTTCAATTTCATTTAATTTCACTCTAAACTTGGTTATTTCCTTTCTTCTTCTGGGATTGGGGTTGGATTGTTCATCCTTTTCCAATTGCTTGAGATGATCCATGAGGTGGCTGACTTGCTCTCTTTCTGTTTCTTTGGTGATGGCATCTAATGCCATAAATTTGCCTCTTAGGACTGCCTTTGCAATACCTCACAGGTTTTTGATAGTTTGTGGCTTCATTATCATTTTGTTAAAGAAATCTAAGAAATTCTTACTTAATCTTATCTTTGACCCAGTTTTCATTCAGCATAAAGTTATTTAGTTTCCATGGCTTTATTTGGGTATGAAGATTTCTGTTGTGATTGAGTTCAACTTTTATTGCATGAAGGTCCAAGAAGATACAAGGAATAATTTCTATTCTTTTGAATTTGTTGAGGTTAGATTTGTGTCCTAAGATATGATCAGTTTTAGAGGATGGTCCATGGGCTGATGAGAAGAATGTGTATCTAGTTTTGTTAGGATGAAACGTTCTTTATATGTCTATTAAGTCCATTTGTTCTAGAGTTGTGTTTTATTTATTTATTTTTATTAAATCATAGCTGTGTACATTAATGCTATTATGGGTTACAATGTAGAGTTGTGTTTTAATCAATTATTTCTTTGTTTAGTTTCTGCTTGGAAGATAAGTCCAGTAAAGGGGTTGTTAAAATCTCCAAATATTATAGTACAGGAAGATATATTGTTCAGGTCATTTAGGGCTTATTTGATAAATTGAGGAGCATTCATGTAGGGTGTGTAAGTGTTAATTAGTGAAATCTCTTCATGTTGTGTGCTCCCCTGACATGTATGTAGTGTCCATCTCTGTCTTTTCTTACTTTTGTTGGTTTAAATCCAATTGTATCTGCAATTAAGATTGCAACCCCTGCTTTTTTCTTATTTCTATTTTCCTGGACAGTTGTTTTCCATCCCTTACCCTGAGTCTTGGTTTATCTTTTGAGATTAGATGTTTTTCTTGGATGCAACAGATATCTGGCCTGAGCTTTTTGTATCCAGTCATCCCGTTTGTGCCTCCTCAGAGGGGAATTCAAGTCATTCACAGTTATTGAGAGAATTGATAGGTATAGTGAAATTTTGTTCATCTTATTCATCAGTGGTCCAGAGTTTATTTTTATTCCTTTGCCATTGTAAAAGCTAAGTGTTTTCTTTAAATTCTGTGTATATTTACTTTGGTGATGGACCATCATGCTGGTCATTATGAGGAATGGGTCTGAGTACTTCCTGTAGAACTGGTCTAGTTATGTCAAATTTCCTCAACATTTTCATGTTGGTTAAATATTTGATCTGTCCATCACCAGTGAAACTCAGTTTAACAGGATACATGATCTTGGGCTGAAAATTATTTTGTTTAAGAAGGTTAAAGCCTCTTTTGGCTTGAAAAGTTTCAGCTAATAGATTTGCAGTCATCCTGATATTTTTCCTTTTGTAGGCAAGACTTTTCCTTATGCATGGCTGCTTGTAGGATTTTCTCCTTCATATTAACATTGACAAAGTGTCTAAGAGATGCTTTATTTGTACTGAGTCATGCTGGGGTTCTGAAACTATCTACTATCTGAATTTCTGTGTTTCTCATAATGCTTGGGAAATCTCCACCATAATGTTTTGGAGTAGAGCATCAGTGCCTTTAGGACCATCAATTACTCCTTCAGAAATTTCTATAATTCAGATGTTGACTCTTTTTGAATGATCCCATAACTCACTCAGGGAATATTCTGTTTTTATTTTCCTTTTGTCTGTCTCCTAGAATGCTTGGGATAGTTCAAAGTTTTTGTCCTCAATTTCTGAAATTCTATCTTCTCCCTGTTCAACTTCTGAGGGTCTTGAAGCTCCTCAAATGCTATTTTCAATTCCTTAAGCTCTGCTATATCTTTCCTCATTATATCCATTTCCTTGGTGACTTTGTCTTTAAGTTCATTAATTTCTTGAGACAACTTTTGGACTATTTTTTAAAATTTCTATTTCTGTCTTTTCCTCAATTCCAATAATCTTATTTGTCATCCATGTTCTGAATTCTATTTCTGACATTTCAGCAATTTCTCTATGGTTGACATTTTCTACTATTTCTTCCTTGTTATCTCTTAGGGGAGTTAATCTGCTCTGATTTTTCATGTGGCCAGAATTCTTCTGCTGGCTCCTCCCCATAAGTATTTGTAGCTGTTAAAAAATATGTATTATATAAATGTATATATATATATAAATTATATTTTTTTGTTGAAATTATAGGCTGTCCCTAGATTGTTATTAGGAGATAATCTAGTTGGGACCCTTAGGAAACACTCATTTGACATATTTGGGAAATAGAACTGGCTGGATGAGACTGGATCAGAAGGCCTCAGGAACTGGGGCTGACACCTCTTCTCTGCTGAGCTCAAGCTTGTGCTTGTGGCCTTTCCCCTATAGCCTCACACAGCTATATTTTGGGGCTACAGCAAGAGTATTTTGGGGTGGCTTGGTGAGATAGTACAACCTGACTCTGTCCTGGTGTCAGCCTGCCCTCTACCCAATCCTAAGGAGTCTTGGTATTTCACTAGAATATCTGTTGGACAAAGATATAAAACCTATAGCCCTGCTTCCACCAGCAATACCTGGAGGAGGGCAATCTGCAGTCAGACCTGATGAATCTGTCCCTCACTGCTCCATCTCCATCTCCTCCCACCACCACTCAAACAAAGTCAAACAAGGGTGAATTTGCAGCCCCAGACAGTGGCAGCCAGCCACAAAGCAAGAAACCCAGACACCTCTCTCTGAGAGTTCCAGTTAAATTCACTGAAGCACAATAAGCAACACCCACACAAACAAGTTCAAAAGGTTGCCAGGCAGCTGGAGAACAAGAATCTACCAGCAGATAGATATGTCTGAGAGTTCCCAAGGATCTGGGGAAGGAACTCTTCTAGTGGGAAAGAGAGTCAGGAGAGATCACGCCTCCCTAGGCCAAAGTTAGCACTGAAGCACACAGTTTGAGCCACTGCTCTGTGGCTTGGTCAGTGCTTATCAGCTCACACAATACATCAGCCCCACAGAGAATTTGCCAAACACTCCAGCCTCTACAGAGGGCAGCCCATCAGGCAACCAGAGGGGGGCAGGGTGAACTGTGGACTCAGGACTTCAAAAAGAAAATTTGTTCACTTTTGTATCAGACAGGATGAGGCCTGGACCCAGGGGTGGAAATTCTCAGGTACAGGAGAACCAGAGCCTTAAGTCTCTTCTGTGGAGTGAGGTGAAAGGTCCTTTGTTCTCTGCTAGCTCTCCTGTGGCTGTCCTCCCAGTTGGGAGAGGAGTCTCCCATCACCTTGGCAACAGGTGCCTTCTGACTAGTCCTACCAGCTCTCTGTTGCCTTTCTTCCTCTTTCTGAGCCTCACAGCTTGTCTCAGTTGGGATGCTGTGCACTTTGTTTTTTTCTCTTCCCTTCATCTCCCCACCTTCAGCTTCTCTGAGTCCACTTCAGTCCAACTTTTCTCTCTCTAGACAGGAGTCTCCAGCAAAGCAGCCTATAGTCCCACAAAGAGATTTATTATGAGAAATTGGCTTACATGATTCTGGAGGCTGGGATGTACAAAGCCAGGAGAACAAGTGGTAGAACTCCAGTTCAAGTTTAAGTCTGAAGGCAGTAGACTGACATCCCAGCTAGAAAACAGTCAGAGAAAGAATCTTTGTTACCTGAATGTATTTTTAGAGACAGAGTCTTGCTAGGTTGCCAGACTAAAATACAGTGCTTATTATGATCATAGCTCACTACACACTCCAACTCCTGGCCTTAAGCAATCTTCCCACCTTAGCCTCCTAAGGAGGAGGAGGTGGGACTACAGCCATTTGCTGCTGCACCCAAGCCTATAGATTTTTTTTTTTTAAGAAAGAAAGAGAGAGAAAGAGAGAGAAGAGAAGAGAAGAGAAGAGAAGAGAAGAGAAGAGAAGAGAAGAGAAGAGAAGAAGGAAGGAAGGAAGGAAGGAAGGAAGGAAGGAGAAAGGAAGGGAAGGGAAGGGAGGGAGGAAAAAGATGCTTGAACTCAAGTGTTCAAGACCAGCCCCAGCAAGAGCAAAACCCTGTCTCTCAAAAATATCCAGGCATCATGGCACTAGCCTTAGTCCCAGCTCCTCTGGGGGCTGAGGCAAGAGGATCACTTGAGCCCAAGAGTTTGAGGATGATGTGAGCTGTGATATGTGGCACTCTACTGAGGGCAAGATAGTGAGACTCAAAAAACAAGAAAGAAAGAAAAGAAAAAAATTTAGAAGGTCAGTACTAACACCAAATGCCTTTTATTAATAACAACAGCTACTATTTGTTAAATTCTCAGTCTGTGTCGGAGTTTTGGTTAGGTTCACTTATGGATCCTCAGACAATTCTAGGAAGTAAGCAGTATTAAGCCCATTTTACAAATGAAAAAACTCAGCCAAGAATACCCACCGGTGATATATGGATTTGGATCTAGATCTATCATATACCCAAGGGCAGCTTTTAATTTTTATGCTACAGTGTTTTTCCCTTTAAATGGACATGGTGAAGAGAAGCTTCACTAGGGATCAAGCGTGTGGCTTCATTTTACCCCTTTAAAAGTCACACTGTGGTGCAGACGGTGGCAGAGACTTTGGCCAGGGCAATCCTAAAAGGGCTGAGTCCACCTGCATGGAAAAGCCTAAATCTTATGAAACCGTCTATAGCAATTTTTCAATGAGGAACTTTCAGGTGCCTCTGTTGACTGCTGCCACTGAGCTGACAATAACTCATGAGTGTTACTTTCTTCATAGGAGGACAGGAGGTAGGATGAGAGTTGATTCAGAAGCAAAGAGAGAGAAAAATCTTAATCTTTTCATAATCAGTCTCTGAAGTGATTCCGGGCAAAATAGGTATTCTTCTCAGAAATTGTGTCTGGGCTACATGACTACTTTTTTTGGAAATCTGTGCTCTAGACCAACAAATACCATCCAGAGACTTTAGTATGTTACCACACATTGAGTAGGAGCTGCAATGCATGGTGATCCTGCTTTCAAAGCACAGGTGAAAGGTGACATGCCTGGACTAGAATATGCCTCCTAATTACAATCCTATGTTACATTGGTCTAGAACAGTGATTTTTTAAACTGGTGTGCTATGAACATTTTTAAAAATTATTAAACTTTTTTGAAAGAAGTTCAAAGCACAATAAGTATCCTCCTTTTTTAGTCTTTTGTTTAAATCAACATAATTTAAATGTGCTGCAGAAGTTTAACTATAGGTTCAAGTGTGCTGGAAGATAAAAAGGGTTGAAAAACACTGGTCTAGAGGTTCGCACTTGGCCAAAGTGGATCCTCTGTTCCAACCAGTTCTTGCTGTGTAGGAATTAAGAGCTAGTGTTGGTTCTATTATAATTTTTTTCAAGGGTGAAAAATCTAGATTTTTATGTGAAATCAAGGTTTTTATGTGAAATTATAATCTCTTATTTCTAGTTATTAAATTTTAGCCAAATTTGGGGTTTTTAAAAGAACAAATACTATGCAGTTTAGAAGAAAATATTTTGTATAATACCTTAGTTTCTAGTTGATAATAATAGTTCCTACGTCATAAATTTGTTGTGAGGATTAAATAAAATAATTGGAATATGTTTGGCATAAATTTTTGGCTTCTAATAATGTTTAGCTGCTTTAACAATAATAACAAGAATATTTTATATTGCTGTCGGTGCTGCAGTAAAGAAAATATTTGCCAAAATTACAATTTCTGAACAGGCATTTCAGTAATGACATAATGCAAACATAGGTAACAGTTATAGTGTCATCTTTATTTTGTTTCCTTATTCATTTTATTATTATTATTTTTTGAGACAGACTCTCACTCTGTGCCCTGGGTAGAGTATCTAGCTCACAGCAACCTCAAACTCCTGGGCTCAAGCAATCCTCTTGCCTCATCCACCTACGTAGCTGGGACTACAGGCACACACCACAACACCTGGCTAGTTTTTCCCTTTTGATAGAAACAGGGTCTTGCTTTTGCTCGGCTGATCTGTAACTTCAGAGCTCAGGTGATTCAACCACTTTGGCCTCCCAGAGTGCTAGGATTATAGGTGTGAGCCACCATGTCCAGCCAGTAGTGTCATCTTTAAAAACAGTTCAGGAGCATTATTTGGATTTTTCTCATAAAGAGTTACAAATATTTTGTTTTGAATGAACAGACTATTTATGCATATCATATATATACACATATACTATACGTATACATAAACACACACACATATATGTACTCATATATACACATGTGAATTGTATAAACCAGAGGACTGGCTAGAATGCACTTTCCTGGGGTGCAACAATATAACCACATGAAAACGGAAATAGAGAATCTTTGCTCTATTTCGGTATATTTCAGAGAGCAATCATCCAGGTCTCAAGATTAGAACAATAAATCAGATAAGAATGCAGAGTAGCTGGGCTCAGTGGCTCACACCTGTAATGCTAGTACTTTAGGAGGCTAAGGCAGGTGAATCACTTGAGTTCATGAGTTTGAGGCCACCCTAAGCAAAAGTGAGACCCTGTCTTTACTAAAGAAGAAAAACTGAGGCAAGGCCATCACTTGACCCCAAGAATTTGAGGTTGCTATGAGCTGTGATGCCATGGCACTCTACCAAGGTGACTCTGTCTCAAAACAAAAAAGGAAGGAAGGAAGGAAGGAATGGATGGATTGGAAAAGAGAAAACCCGATGCACACACACACCTCGGGCCTTTTCAGGTTATGTTTTGTGTTGTGTCATTCAAAGTGCAGTGTACTTTATGGAATAAGTCTTTTGGACTTTTGTGCTTTGAAAATTTTATTAGGAAAATATCTTCTTGAGATTTTAGCATCACACTTTTGAAATCTATTGAGAATTACCAGTCACCTTGCATTAATTAAGATATAGACTAAGTTGTGCTACAGTTAACATGCAATCTCCAAGTAAGACGAGATCAGTTGTGTTACATGTTCTGCATCAGTCAGTACGGGGGTTCAGCATATTGTGGTCTTTTACAGAGCAAGACTGACATGGGCTCCATTTTGACCTCTGTTTCCATGAACACTGTAGCAGGGACAAAGTAATATCCCTGTTTCCCTTATTCTCTGTCTGTGGCCTCTGCAGTAGTAAAAGAATCGATGATGAAGATTCAAAAAGTATCCCTGATTGCTTCAGCATTATTTCACCATGCACCCAAAGGCGCAGATCACAGTCGGTTATGTCCAAGCAATATGTTTTGTCACAGAAATTGAGCAGAGTTCAATAGCCCTTTATTACATGGATTTTAATTGGGTGTCAGGTGGCAAGGTAATCAGTCAGCCAAGATAGAGGAAGAATGTGGTAGTGGTATTTTGAGCAATACCATGAGTTAGGGGTTTAGAAGAATTTCCATCTGTCTCCAGCCTAGCAGGAGGGTTCTGGCCATGCAAACTGGGTGGTGCTATACCCAATACCAAGATTCTTCACTTCAAAGCTACCTCTTCCTTCTCATTGGGTAGCTTGGCTATAGTGGAGTGAACTAGATCTCTAGAAATATTTTTCTTGGTTGTCTTTACTTAAATGAAAATTGACTATGAAGAGCTTGCTCTCAGGAGTAGGGGATGTCATATTCTAAACCTTAGAGAATTGCTAAACATGTGATTATTTGAACTTAGGCATCATTTAGCTTGATTTATACATGATTATGAAATACCTATGAGAAGAAACTCAGTATCCCCGGTGGTTCTGTTAACCATCAAACAGTTTTCTAAAGATGAGTGCTCATTATGATTTAAACAGAGGGAAGAAATTATTAGGGAAGGGAGTAGAGAGGCTATTCAACCCAATAAACATTTACCAAACTCCTCCAATGGGAGTTCAGTAATTGAAGAGCTTGCGATAGAGTCAAAGACACAAATGATTTAGTCTTACAGTGCCTATAAACAGCAAACTTACTTCCTCCTCCTATTTGTCACTTGCTCTTACCACTCTAAACTCACATATCGCTCAGCCGCGAAAGACTTCTTAGTTACTACATTCAGTTGACACTTCTTATTCCTTATCATGTATCTTCACTGGGGAACATAATACTGCCATCCCCTCTTTAAAACATTTGCCTTGTCTTCTGTAACCTCATACTGTTCTCTCTCTCTCTTTCTCTTTTTTTTTTTCAGTTTTAACTAGCTATAATTTTGTTTCCTTTACAAGCTGTGAGACCTCAGTTTTCCTGTCTACTTAAGTATTCACCATAGCTGCTTACTCACTAAACCCTCCTGAAGTGATTTCATTACACTAATATGGGTATGTGAATGGTCTGAAGTCTATGTTACTTGCCCATTTATTATTCCTGAAATAGACCCGTGTATTAATCGCCTACTTCACATTCCACTTAGCTCTTCATCTCTAACTCAATCTGTTCAAGAGGGAACTCATCATTTTCCTCAAATCTCTTCCTCTTTCTCTTTCCATGTTAGCCAAGATTTAGCCTATGCAGAAACTGGGTGTTCCTTGGTTCTTTTCCTTTTTTCTTTTCTAAACTTGAATCCTGTGTATTCAACATTCACAGATATGACCCCTTTTGTTCACCCTAGTCTGGTTTAGAGTTTAGATCTCTCTTTCCCTGTGTTGTCTCAACAACTGGTCATATCTCTGTTATAACATTTGTTATATTGTATATAATATTATAAATGCTTAATTTGATTTAGCTTTTTTCCCCTGTGATAGTCACTTTCCTGAGTCCATAGCCATTTCTGAATTCCCAGTACTTACATTTATTTCATGCATTGCTATGTGGTGAATGAATGAAGTTAAAAGTGCAGAGAGGCTGGGCATAGTGGTTCATAACGATAATCCTAGGACAGGCCAATGCAGTTGGGAGGCCAAGGTTGGAGACAAGCCTAGGCAATATAGTGGACCCCCGTCTCTACCAAAACCAAAAAGTTAGTCAGCATGGCAGTGGGCACATACAGCACTAGCAACTCAGGATGCTGAGGGAGGAAGATAACTTGAGCCCAGGAGTTTGAGGCTACAGTAAGCTACGATTGTACTGCTACACACCAGCCTGCAGACCAAGACCATGTCTCTAACAAAAAAAAGAATAGAAGAGTACAGAGAGAGGCTGACAAAGCTATGCCTGATAACTTGATTTATTTTCAAAAAGCAATTGTGCAATGATCTGTGTGGACAAAATACTCTATTCTAAGAAATGGGTCAGTAGTACTTGCAAGAAATCTCCCATCTCTTACTTCTTATATCTTTTATCATTGATACTTCTATTTTCCATGACAAAAAACAAATGAGTAAAGTTAAATATTTTTTAAACTTAAGTGTAATTGTTATAATACTGGCTTATAAACAATTTTCTTTTTTTTTTTTTTGCTTGTATAAACAGATACTCAAAATCAAAGATATAAAAAGAATTCATAATTCTTAAAGAATCTTCTAAATGTATGTAAAGTACACATTCTTGTTATAGAAATATTTTTTAATTCCAATTTTTAATTAAGGTATTATTTGCATGCAAAATGATATACTCATTTTTCCAAATTAAATCATAGCTGTGTACGTTAATGCAATCATGGGGTACAATGTGCTGGTTTCATACACAATCTGAAATATTTTCATCAAACTAACATAGCCTTCATGGCATTTTCTTAGTTATTGTGTTAAGACATTTATATTATGCATTTAGTAGACGTTTCACCTGTTATGGAAATTTGTGACATTTATATTACAGACTTCCCAGTTGATCTGAATCTTTACAAACTTTTTAGGAGAGAGCTCTCATTTTGTTATTGGGCTTTCTCTGGGGGAGCTGATAGAGTCGGAAGAGGAAGTATAAGAGATTTGCAGGAAGCTTTCATAATGATTCACAGAAATTCAGAAAGAAAGAATTATTTTGCAGTTCAGTTAGCAGGAGTACCTTCTCTTAACATGTAACTTCTCAGAAAAGGTTGGAAAACACTTTAATTTTAAGAAAATTACAGAAACAATTATGAGGTACTCTCAGCACTGGAGATAATGCTTGCAATGTCACTGGTAGATTTTCCAAGCCACTTGATAGGACTTTATTTACAAGTATAAAATAATTATTCATACACAAGCGTGGAGAGTTGTACATTTTATGTGATTTCTTTGTGGCTGTACTCTGTGCTACTGTGTGCTCTTAGGAGGAAAGGCATTAAATAAACCCACAAAATAAAAAACTAAATTAACATGCATCTGATTCTCTCTCCGGTGTTGGCCCATTTTGAATGGTTAACCTGATTTTGTTTCCATGGGCTTTCAGCTATTATGTGCTCTCAGAAAGAGCATATTGAAACAGGCCATGTTTTTTAAATCTTGGCAGGCATATAAAAGCTAAGTTCTGGGTTAGCCTGGATTTTTCTTGTTATTGTTCCAGTCTGACTTTAGAAGTCTAATCCAGGAGTTATATGAGCCATCTGTATTCAAAGACTCTGTGAACTGCCTATTCATTTACTGTTTAATTTCTTTGTAGTTTATCTAATTTCTTAATCATAATGGTGTGTTTTCCTTTTTATATTAACTAAAAATAGAGACTTCTGATCAGCATGCTAAGGATAGCCTCTACACAGGAATATTTAAGTGCCTAATTTCCAGGAACTGTGTTTGCCAAGGGCCAAGGATTCATCTAAGTATAGAAGTTTCCCCCTTATCTATGGTTTTACTTTCCATGGTTCTCAGAAATAAACAATTCATAACTTTTAGATTATACACTATTCTGAGTAGCGTGATGAAATCTCACACCTGCTCTGTCCTTCCTGGGACATGACTCATCCCTGTGTCCAGCATGTCCATGCTGAACAATCAGGCATTGACATCATCTGCTCCGGACATGCTATCATCAGCATCTCTTGGCTCAATGGTCCAGGATCACCAGAAGCAGGTGATCTTTCTTCTGATGCACCATTAGAAGGCAGTAGCAGCCTGGGCTGCTGCATCACAGTGCCTGTATTATCCCAGTTCATCTCATCATGTAGGTGTTGTATCATCTCACATCACCACAAGGAGAAGAAAGGTCAGTACAGTACAGTAATGTATTGGGAGGGACCACCTTCTTACCTTTCTTTAATGCATTGCCACATAACGAATGAATGAAGTTAGAAGTGCAGGGAGTATATTGGTGTAATTGTTCTATTTTCGCATTAGTTAAATTTTCCTGCACCTGATTTATACATTCAACTTTGTAGTAGTTATGTATGCAAAAAAACATGTTATACATAGGGTTGGTGCTATCAATGGATGGTGTTCAGCGGGTGTCTTCTTGGAACATATTCCTATGAATAAGACGGCACTGCTATAAAACTTTCCTTGAATATGAACTTGAATGTGGTATAGAGCAAGGTGGGAAGGCATTTGCAATCTTCTTTAGGAGGGCATTGCTATCACTTCCCTTCTTTAAAGTGATGAGAAACTGCATTCTTCAGCATTCCTATATTCTCATCTTACAATTCGAAAACACAATGACATTTTCACCTCTTTTCCTTATTTCTTATCTCTCTTCCCTCTGAGAAGCCACCCTAGCAGATGATGTCCTCCAAAGATTATGTGGCCTTAGCGGTGGCCCCTATTCACATCATAGCACCTCTCTGGAGTCACAATACTCAGGATTAGGCCGGGCACAGTGGCTCACGCCTGTAATCCTATCACTCTGGGAAGCCGAGGCAGTGGATTGCTTGAGCTCATGAGTTCAAGACCAGCCTGAGCAAAAGGGAGATGCCATCTCTACTAAAAACAGAAAAACTGAGGCAAAAGGATTGCTTGAGCCTGACTTGGAGGTTGCTGTGAGTTATGACACCACAGCACTCTACCCAGGCTGACAGCTTGAGACTCTGTCTCAGAAAAAAAAAGGAGAGTACTCAGGATGAAATCCTAATTTTGTTATTTCCCTTCTAGATACATGATTTTGGTCAACTCGTTTAACCTTCTATAGCTTAGTTCTTCATCAAGCAAAATGGGGATAATATAACTGTAGTCACTTTGGAAGGTTTTTATGAGCTTTTTGGAAGATTAAATAATACATGTTATTACTATTATTTTGTCATTATAATTATTAATGTTAGAGTTGGATGCTGATAGGGAAAGACTATGCAGGTAGGTCCCTCAGGGAGAATGCATTTTCTACAAAAAAATGCACATACACATTTGTGTAAATGTCTAAAATTCTTCTGGCTATGCATTAGTGCCTGGTTCACTTGCATTAGTTCACCAGATGAGTCAGATAATCCTGCTGAGTGAACCATTCCAGCTATATCCTTTTTAATGCTCTTCCTATTGTTTCATTGTCATCAAACGTTAATAGCCAGAATTTAACATTTTGTATTACATCCTTTTTGGAATCTAAATTTATTTCATGTAATTTTGTTCCGGTAGCCATAGCAGAAGCCTCACGGAAATTTTTGTTTATTTCCCTTTAATGTGGAAAACACATCACATGCAGCCAAACTGAGACTCTGTTTGCCCTTTTGTGATTGGTACTTGTTTGGCCTCATTAATTTTAAAATCCCCATTAATTTTTTAAAAGCCACAAAAAAGAAAAAACTATTCCAAGTATGAATAAACATATACACACACAGAAATCCCCAATCATATACAGGAGTAGAGCCCAAATACGTAAAGTGAAGCACAAACTCTGATTTTATTCTTACCTCTCTTCTTTCTCAGTGAGTGTGTAAATGCTTGGTCGGAAAGTAAGGATGTTCTCCTTAGTTTTGAGAGACTCTGCTACCTTGGCCATATCCTTAATATGCTTCATTTGTCTTTGTGGGTCTCTGGTAAGTAAGTGCTTTATGGAGGAGAAATTTTAAAGATGTTGTGTGGCCACAAGACAGCATTTTAATTTACTAATGGAAAAACCCATATATATTAGACAAGTGTAAAAGGACTACATTACTGAAGAAGAAAATCTTCAATTTCCTCTCAAATCTACTAGGATGTGGTTTTCCAGGAGAATTTATTTCGCTGAGTGAGCCTGCTTATTTACATTATCTTAGTTATTCCCATGGACGATTAGATATTGAGAAAAACTGAAACTATTTATTGATTTCCTAGAAAAGTTGAAATTTTCCACTAATGAGAGTCTTTTCCATACTTGGTTAGCTCTGTACTTCCTTTGAATTAACATGAAAATTAATGGGGCATTTCTGTGGTTCTCTTCTTTCCTCCTTTTAAAGAGAGAGCTCAACTCTGTTTCCCATGACTTCTCTTTATGCCTTGCAAGGTAGGTATTAACAAATACTCCCTGGGTTTTCTGGTTTGAAGTGAAAAAATAAACTCTTGTTTCCGTGCCTTTTGAACAGTTAGAGCACCATCTTATTTATTTCACAAAAGCTCTTCTTTGATTTTGAGGATCAGCCCTGTACTGATGATGAGCTTTCTACTGCTAAGAACATGGTACTTCTCTCCAAGTCAGTCCTTGCTGGTCCTGAACAGCTCCATCTCTAGGAGCAGGAGAGAATCCTAGTGATGTGAGATGAGGATATAGGACAGGGACTAGGCCTCCGTTTATAGATGTTGCCACGGGAACAGGTTTAGACAGACACCTATCATGGCTATCCTTTTTTTTTTTTTTTTTCAAAGTTTAGGAAAGAATGGAGCTTACCTCTCACTTAGCATGGGCCAGAGTTACTGCCCACCAAAGGCGATTCGGGTCTCAGACACAAAGTTTTGTAGAGTTGTGCCATTCTGCCATCTGTTTTGGAAGAGTGTGGACAGTGTTTACTGGGATTTCAAAGCACCATTTCTTCTCAACTTTCACATTTTATTACTTCTTTTAAGTTTCTTTTCTCCCCCTCATTTCTTCCACCAAAGCACCAACATGCATATCCATTTCCTACCCTAGAACAAGTAACCCTTCCTTCAGAGGGAAAATTCCCATCTGGTCACAATAGGTATTTTCTTTTTCATTGTTAAAAATATTTATATTAATACATTCTATTATAGATAAGTCAGTATAGGTTCCACACTGCCACAGATGCACCTGTGCCATCTAAATGGCGACTGCTGAATGATGTCCCATCTCTTATCCCAGCCAGAGCACACACTCTTCCATGCTGTTTCTGTCCACTGATTGCTTCCAAATCCTGATGCCCAGTAGCCTTTTATCTCCAAAGTAGGCTCAAAACAGTTGGTTCAGGCATTCCAGGATCTGCACCCATCTTCAATCCCAGATAAATCATGAGAGGAATAAAGCCCCTTGAAACTGCTGCAACCTTGCTTGGCCTCTTTGCTGAGCAGAAGAACAGGTAGCACAGCAAGGACCCAGAGTAGGTCTTGTTATTACCATTATTCTCATAAGGAAATTTAAAGGCAGGGCAGTTTTACTTTCAGCATCTAGGATCGGAGAAATCAATCAAAGCTAGATAGGGAAAAGAATCAACTTATCATAGTGGTGATTCTATTTTTCTCTCTGCCACTTGCTATATATGAAAAAAGCACTCTATTTCATTGAGTTTCAGGCACCATCAATTGTAAGATACATCCCAATTTCAGAGGCAGTAAATGAAAAACAGCATCTTAGAATCAATGAAATTTCGTGCATTGTTTATATGTGTACTTCAGGGATTACTTTTCTCTTGTGTATTTTTTCTTTTACAATGTGTAAAACATTTGGAAAATGCAACAGATAATAAAGAGTATTATGATGATCACTTAAGCACTAATCGTGTGGTTTAAGAAGTAAAACTTTAAGCCGGGCATGCTAGTGCATGCCTGTTAATCCCACTGGGGAGGCTGAGGTGGGAGGATCTCAATTGCTCTGTTTTCATGTCATAGGTGTTTACACTTTTTCCAGTCTTCCTTACTCAAGGTGGCACTGCTGTTACCTTTCTGAAGCATGTCTCTTTGAGCACATACGCGAGTTTAGTCTATGTAGATATATAAGAGTAAACTGCTGGGTCCTGACATGTGCATTTTTAGTTTTACAGTGTATTAGCTTATTACCCTTCAGTATACATCGGGCAGCAGCATTTGGGTGTTCTCAGTACTTCGCATCCTCAACAAGGCTTTTTACTTTTTCTAGTCTTATGAGCACATAAATGCATCTGATTTTATATGAAGTTTTCTATGACTATTAGCAATATTGATACATGTTTTCATGTTATCGGCCTTTGATCTTCTTGTTCCGTGAATTTCTAGAATTGCTTACCATTTATCTATACAACTGTTTGCTTTATTCTTACTAGTGTTTAAGAGTCCTTTTTATATTTTGAATACAAATCCTTTTGGTAAGCGCTGCAAACAATCTGTCTATAGGTTTTCTTTTTACCTTTTTAAAGGGTGACATTTGTCTGCAAAAGTGTTCTAATTTGAATGAAGCAAATTTATTGTTTCCTTTATACTTCATTGTTTCTTTGTTTTTAAATTTTTTAAGAAATCCTTCCTCTCTACTCCAAATTGCAATAATATTTTCTTATGTTTTCTAAAAGTTTACATATTTGCTTTGTATTTAGGTATTTAATCAAGTTGGAGAACCTCAGGGCTTTGTACATGGATATTCAATTTTATTAATAGCCTTTAATCCATTTTCCCCACTAACACTTTGTTTCTGAACATTCTCTCCTGTTCCATTCATCTATATGGGTCAGTAAGGGACTATATAGGTCAGTAACATGCTCTCTATTACTTTTACTTTATGGTAAGCAGGATGGTACCCTCTCCTGGCTGTTTTTTCTTAAATTGTGCTGGCTCTTTCCTCTCCATATAAATTTTATATCAGCTCTTAAAATCATCTGTCCCTAAGTAACTGTACAAATTTAGTTGTGAATTTTATTTAAAAGGTATTGAATTTCTCAATGAAAATCAAACTGGGAGAGAGGACAGGAAAGGATGAGTAAATTCACACCTTTTGGATACAGTGCATACTGGGTGGGGGGCACATTTTTAACCCTGATTCAATTTGTGCAAAACACAAAGTACGTAAACAAAACAAATGTACCCCCAATACTCTGAAATGTTTAAAAATGCACAAACACTACCAAAAGCTGATTTGCAAAAATTTGAATTTGTATATTAATCTTTAGATTAATATGCTATGATTTAATGCCTTTATGCTATTGAATGCTTTTATTCATAGATGTGATACAATTGTCCATTTATCTAGATTTTTTAAATGTCATTAATAAGTTTTAGCCTTTTCTTAATAGACTTGTACGTACTTGCTAAGGATTATTACTTAGTATCTCATTTATTTTTGCTTTAATAAGTGATATTTATATTCGCCCTTAAAAATGTTTGATGAAAGTGTAAAGGCTTATAAAACCATTTTTAAATTTATAGTATACAATATACTAAATTGCTTGAACTGTTACTTCAGTCGAGTCCTAGCTCACCATGATTCACAACATATATATCAACGGTTTTGTATACTCAGAATACCTTATTGCCATATGTAGGAGAGTTTCTTCTTAGATATGATTTTGGAGATATAAAAATGGCTTTTCTTACCAATTTGAAAATGTCTAGTTTTAAAAAATATAAAAACCGTTTATTTTTGCCCATTTCCTAAGTATTATTTTTTTTAAATGTAGATTGGGACCTGTGAATGAAGTTAGTGAAATTAATGTATTGAGCTATTACAAGCATTTAGAAAAGAACAGGATAGAAAATATAAAAAACACAGCGCAAGAAGTGGTAAAGGTTTGGGATTGTATGTGATTCAGGTATTGTTTCATGAAACTCGTGTGTGTGTGTATTTGTGTATATATAGTTGGAAACTGGTAAATAAAATAACTGAACAGGACTACATATACTGAACTTTTTGTTTGTTAAGTTTAAATAGAGTCTTGGTGGCATGGCCTAAGAAACAGACTCTGGGTATTGCTTTTCTGAGTTGTCGGAAGAGATGGTTTCAATAATTCACTTGTTTTCAAGGCCACTTTTACCACTGCAGCTCTTTTAAGGTTCCTTATAAAGGAGATTCTCAAATGCTACTCTTGGTCATCTAGTCTGGAAATAGAGCATATACCCTTGGCCATTTATTCATGAGTAAACTGGAGAGCAATATTTTTGAGGTGAATTATAATTTATTCCTTAAATAATTTATTCCATAAGGATTATAAAATATAAGGTAACCTGAATATTATGAGCTATTATTATGTGTATGTTTCTGAAATTGTCCTCAAGTTAAACTGATATATGACTTGTTCCATAGTAGAAAAGTTATACATTAGCTACTTGTTTTTTTTTTTTTTTAGTATCTTTAGTATACAGGGTTCAACAGAAGTAATGCCCTTTTGTGTTTAAGGGTGGTATTGTTATGTTGCAGAATCACATACTTATGATTTTGTAAAAAAATTGGTAGATATTACCAGCTCATGAAAAAAGGGGCATTATTTGTGCCATTATTTGTCATTTGCTTTATTTGCATGTAATTCTATAACATAACAATATCACATTCAAGAACAAATGGGCATTACTTCTGTTGGCCCCTACATTTGGTGTCTTCGGAATATTCAACACTTCCTGCTCAGTGCTGAGCTGAACGTTACAGTCAACGTATATATCAAGACCTAAATCCTACCTTCACCAAGCCTTCCATTTAATTCAGGAGTCTACATAAGCACTTAAGAAATATTCAGCGCTTAGTACAAAACAGTACAGACAGTAAATTATAAGAGGCAAGAAAAAGAGGGAGTGGTTTGCGTTTCAAAAGATTGGAATTATGAGAGAGGACTTTGTGGAAGGAATAAATCAATTATGAAGAGTTTTGAATAATAAATTTGGTTTATATTGATAGGACAGAGGAGAAGAGCATTATGAGATGAGAAGAAAATAATGAGAAAAGTAATAAATGCTTAGAGCATGTATACAGTGCTATCAACGAGACCTGTGGATCAGGAATTAAAGATGGGTTAGTATCGGATGAATACGGTTGGCTGAGTAGAGAGCAATCTGATTGTTGAGAACATCTTGATCCCAGAATTCTAGGTTTGATATAACAATTCCCAAAAATAAAAATTAAAAAACATATACAATTTTTTGCTTAACCCAAAATTGTTCAGGTTTTATTTACCTGCAGTCATATAGGAAGTCATATTTACAAGAACAGCTATATTTTTCTCTGCACCCAGAGGGCATCTTCACAGATTTTTCTAGTGGGTGTCATCGTCCCACAGATCGTCCCACAGAGTGTTCGTGAGTGGCAGCTGACCACTGTGCATAAGCCAGGACGTGACCACTAAGTCCTTGTCTGCAGGGGTCCCCAGAGTTGCACTGGTGGTCCATTTAGGCCGACTGCATTAGAACCATTCTATGACCCATACCAAAATGGGCATCCCTCACCCTCAAACATGTCATAATTTATCATCTGGTCTTTGAATTAATGCCATCTGTGCTCCAAGTCACACAAAATTCCTTTTTCTGAAAAGCTCTGTGGGCTTTCAATTGTAGCATTCTCTGCTGAGTTTTAAGGTCTAGACCATATCCCCAGCACAGGTTCAAGTGACGGCCGGCCATCAGAACTTTTATTTCCCACTGATAACCAGGGTTTTTCTTTCTTTCTTTCTTTCCTTTTTTTTTTTTTTTTGGTAGTACTTTTGGCCAGGGCTGGGTTTGAACCTGCCACCTCCAGCATATGGGGCCGGTGCCCTACTCCTTTGAGCCACCGGTACTGCCCGATAACCAGGGTTTGGGTTCTAGATTATGCTATGTATACATCTTCCCTTTAACTGAGTTTTTCACCAGAGGCTCTCTCTATTAGCCTTCAAGTAATCTTGCAAACCTGCCTATCTCGTTTGCAAAACCTCCAACACTCTGAATTCCAATTAAGCATTTCAAGGAATTCCACTGCCTCTGTAGAGTTCTCTGAGTTCATTGCCAAGCAAGTTACAAACAACTTGACATTTCCTCATTTAAACTTGAGGCGCTGATTTAATCTGTTCCAAGGAATTTTGCAAAGTCAGTGAAACCCTGCTATTAACATGGCCACTATGGCACAAATTCGGCCATAGTCGTGTGGCCACGCAAGCTTCCTTTGGCACAGCCTGGCTAGAATCAGGTTTGGATACATCTATAAAATGCTCTCTGTTTAACTGTCCAAGACAAAAATGAAATTTAAAATACTTATGCAAATTACTGAAGAATTAATCCTAGAGTCATTAATTGAAAGAGGTTGTTTCTGCAGCATCTTAAGAGCTTGTCAGTCTCTAGACCTATTCACTGCTGCCTACTGTCCTATGTCTAAGCTTTAATGTAAGCCTTTTAAATTCAGCAGCCAAGAGAAGTTTTAACAAGCTGTGTATATGATTCAGTTTATCTTTCATGATTAAAGCAGTCCTTTTAAATTCCTAATAAGTTTTAGATTTATTATGAATTTCCAAACTGTCCATCATAACTTTATTATATCAAAGTATTTATAAAAAATCTAGCTACCTAAGGATCAGGTTACCAACCAAATGGAATATGAAAAAGCAACTTATTTAGTTTATCCCTTCCAGAAACATTATTTGGTATATTTGAAACATTATTTGGTATATTTGTGTTCAGGCTAAGAACACCATAATTGAGCCAGTAATTAACACAAAAGCTCCTGGCCTTGAAGAGCTTACAGTTTGCAACAAACACAAAAATCTACAATTACCTTGCAGTTCGGTAGGTATTTGCAAATGGATACATTATATTGGTAATAAATAACATTTATTTATGTTACATGGTCTGTGCCAAGTATTGTTCTAAGTACTTTGAATACATAACTCATTTAACCTTCACATCTACCCTGTGCCCTAGGTGCTATTCTTTTTTATAAATATGGAACGCTTCACGAATTTGCATGTCATCCTTGCTCAGGGGCCATGCTAATCTTCTCTGTGTTATTCTAATTTTAGTATATGTGCTGCCAAAGCGAGCACACTAGGTGCTAGTCTTACTGGTGCTATTTGCATTAAAGGAAACCAAGGTACAGAAAATACAGGTTGCACATATCACTTTCTGGCTGAATCCATAGCTGTGACTATTGCCAGATTCTGTATCTATATACACATTTTCTAGATGATTGTTCTTCCTGCTGGAGTCCAGATTATTTCTGTGACCAAACAGAATTGAGGACTTGAATTGGGGCAGTCTTGGGGAATCATAAGATGTTACTGCCTTGGCTGTTTAGTACACTCAATTTAGAATCTTGTGTGTGTGTGTGGTGGGGATTGAAGGCAACTTTTCAGGGCATCTCATTTTCTTCTTGTTGCTTCTAGTTGGGTGAAGGTGAACTCGCTGAGCTCCCTTACTTTTCCTGTTTCCAAACTGCATGGAATTTCAGGTTTAGCCTCTGCGCTCTTCTTTGGACTTCTACTTTGAATCTAATGTTTAGGAAAATGCCCCACACCTGAGATGCGGCATTAGGTACTGGAGTTCTAAACCAGAGAAAAATGAAGCTGACCTCTTAACCAAAGATTTCTTGAGCTCCTGTTGACTCAAACCAGATGTCTCCTCCTCTTTCTTTCAATGCATGATTCATCATTTTGTCAATGCTGAAACTGAAGCCCTCACGAGGCAGAGCTAGCATGACCGATTGGCTGTTTTTGATTTATTTGGCTGAAGATTTTATGTTTACTAGAGGATATATAATCATACATATACATATACGCCACACATGTTGCTGAAATTTAGGTTCTTGTCCCTGGGGCCTCATGAAGAAGAAGGGCACGCGGTTTGAAGAAAAGGTAAGAGGAGTTTGCCACTTTCCTGGCAAATGAGGAGGATGGCAGTTCTCTTAAAGAACCACTGTCCTCCATTAAAGAGGAAATACAGCACTTGCAAAGGGAGTTTTCAGCTTCAGCCTATTGCTGTGAAACTGTGGCATCCCCGTGAAGACAGTCTTTTGATTTGTGCCTGGACAATTCCACAGGGACATCTCCTGGGGTACAAAGATACACACCTGACCCTGATTGTTGGCCTTGAGTAGGAATGCAGGTCTTAATTCCCAAAAAGAGCGTGTGTTAGGGGCAGCACTGAAGAGACAACTTGCAATACACTTTGTCCTCTTTTAGGACATTACTTCTGTTCCATAAGCATTTCTGAATACATTGTTATATGGTGTCGCTAATTTATATATGGAATTATTATGCCCAAGGGGCAATTGGGTGAAAGTTACAGACAGAATTTCAATTTAATGTGAGGAATGAAGGGCTAACAGGGTTGATTAAAGATCATGATGGTTCTGTCAAGAGAAAAGAACCCAAATTCTGTAAAATAAAGAGATCTATTCTGAGCCAAATCTGAGGACCATGCCCCAGGGCCATGCCTAGGAATGCTCCAGCAAGTGGACTTGCTGTGCTTGGGTTACAGTTTGGTTTACATTTCAGGGAGACCAGAATTACAGTTAAAGTTGAAAATCAACACGTGGAAGGTGTACGTTGATTTGACCCCAAAAGAGGTGGGATATCCCTGAGTAACGGCTTCCAGATTACAGGCAGCTTTAAAGACTTTCATTTGTCCTTGGTTAAAGAAATGAAGTTTAGTCTAAAGGATTGGAATGTTTAAAGCAAAGATAAAGAAGTCTGTTAATCAGAGATAAACCACCAGCAATATGCGCGGACTCAAGTATTTTGTTATGTAAATTAAGGACCTGCAGCTTTGTCTTGTCTAGTCTTAGGCCTGTAATGAGTTACCAAGGATGTCTATAAGAAGGCTGGGCCCTGATGAGGCGTGCCCTTCTCATGGCCAGTCACCTCACTTTTAGGGTATCTGCTTGGGCAAGAGGTGGTCCATCAGTCAGCTGGTTTAGGGGTTTAAAATTTTATTTTATTTCACAGCTACTAATGTATTCTTGAGCTTCCTGCCAGTGAAATCATGTAAGCAATTTCTGGGTATCTCTTGAGAAAGATTTTGACTCAAATAAAAAATGAAGGAAAAGTTATATTACATAATTCCTATATCTCTTTCTTTCTTGAAATTCTGTTAAGAGTCCCTAGTTTTTCAAATGTCATACTCTCTTTACAACATCATAGCATGGTCTTAGAACATCCTGTGTGTTCCAAATGTATATCTGTCCTTAGTTTAATGTAGATTTAAACCCTGAAAAGTATTTCTTCTCATCCCAGCCCTATGAGAGGCCAAGGCGAGTGGATTGCCTGAACTTACTCGTTTGAGACCAGCCTGAGCAAGGAGACTCTGTCTCTAAAAATAGCTGGGTGTTGTGGCAGGTTCCTGTAGTCCCATCTACTCTGGAGGCTGAGGCAAGAGAATAGCTTGAGCCCAAGAGTTTGAGGTTGCTGTGAGATAGGACGCCATTGCATTCCACCAAGAGCGACAATGTAAGGCTCTGTCTCAAAACAAAGAAAAAAAGAAAAATTTTTTTTCAACAAAGAAGAAGTGTATCTCTCAGAAAATAATTAAATGAACTAACTAAATAAATAAGAAAACTAGAGAAAAATATGACAAACTGCAGAGGAGCAAGTGTATGGTGAATAATGTCAGGGGGCTTATACTGCAGGCTGAAAAAGAATTCTTAACTCAAAGATTAAGGTAGGTTTTGAACCAAGAAGTTTATTTTACTTTCCAAGGGAGGAAAGAGCATTGCATTAAATGAAAAAGAGAATGCCAGCATTAAAGATGAGTAGCTTGGGCTTTTTGGGTGGGTTCTAGAAAGCAAAATTCTAACAGAAGACAGTTGTTTTCTAGAGCATTTTTTTTGTACAAAATGATAGTGGAAGGCAGCTGTTTTCTGTTGGGCTGTTTTTATCTAACTCCTTGGAGTCCAGTCTGGTAGATGCTGAGGGACTATATGCCCGTTTCTGTTTGTTCAGAACTCTTCCAGTTCTGCAAAACAAGCTGCTAACAAAAACAGGTTAAGCCTCAGGTGGTTAAGTAAGAAGCAAGCAATGGGAGCCGGCACACCATTGCATTCAGTGATGTTTTTATGTGAGATGATCTCCTAGCAATGCCATCCTTTCAAATAAAACATTCATTGACCTGTTTTAAAATTATTTGTTTTCAATTAGAATCACAAGAGAGGCTTTTTAGATAAGGAAAAATTATAGTGGAGTTTATTAGAAAAGGATTCGGTGAAGTTGAAAGTCAAAAGGATATGATTATACCTCGATTAAAACTGTGAGGCAAAGTTTTCCTGATGTCCAGACTTAGATGGTGAGCTGCCAAATGTTTTTTCTTATCATTCTTTTTTTCTTTTTTGGCAGTTTTTTTTTTTTTTTTTGGCCGGGGCTGGGTTTGAACCAGCCACTTCCGGCATATGGGGCTGGTGACCTACTCCTTTGAGCCACAGGCGCCGTCCTTTTCTTATAATTCTTAAGCTTAATGCTTGTTGGTAGTGATCCACTGAAATGATAAAATTCATTTAATCATCCTGTGGTTATGGCCTAAATAGTTGCGAGAGCGCCTTAATCCTTATAATAAATCTGTTTTAGTTCATTAATTTTCTCCCCAAAGACATCATAATGATATTTACAGAATTGTTAGAAGATACTCTTTTGTACCTTTGAATTTAAAATTAATTTCTAGATCATGGTAGGAAGGAAGGAGACAGAAAGGGGAAAAAAATGGGGACATAACTGGAAATGTCAGTAGGAATAAGTTTAGAAAAGAATTTTCTGTCAACTATTACTCAGTTGGAGTGAACCTCTAAGAGCAAGATGGCTAAAACAGATATGTTCAAAAGTAGCCCAAAACCCAAATTCTGTATACCTGCCTTTGTATGATCTATGATATAGGAATAATTTTACAGTTTTAATGGTTAAAAAAATCAAAAGAATACTATTTTATGCCACATGAATATTATGTGAAATTCATATTTCAGTGTCCATAAGTGTTCTGTGGGAACCTAGCCATACTCATTTCTTAAAATATTTCCTGTGGCTACTTTCCAACTCCGAGAGCATGGATAAGTATTTGCAACAGGAACTGGTTGGCCTGCAGTGTCTAAAATGTTTGCTATCTAGCCCTTTACAGAAAAAGCTTGCCAGCCTCTCAGCTATACGGTAAATTAGAGAAGTTGAAATTAATGTCAATGTAAAGTGTTGGTTTCCTTTACTGATCTGATATTTGTCCAATGCTTGTTAAAAATTTGTGTACCAGGCTTTATGCCCAACCTACTATATCAGAATCCAGAAACAAAGGCCTGGAAATTTGTGATTTTCATTAAGTACCCAAGTGTGTGTTCTCATCAGGGAAGTTTGGGAATCACCTGTGTTGGCCATGAACGCAGGGTTTAGAATCAGACAGGGTTGGAGTCCGATTTCTGTTACTTACTGGCTGGAGGACCTAGAGCTCTCTTGGCAACAATATACTTGACTTCATAAACCTCAGTTAATTCATTTGTATGATGATAGAAATGACATCTAACTCATCAGGTGTTGTGATGATTTAATTAGCTAATGTATTTAGATTCTGTATAGTATCAACACAATGCCTATCACATAATAAATGCTTAATAAATTCTTAGATATCATTACAATAAGTATAAATAATATTAGTAGAAGTCTTTATTGGACGTGGAGATCATCTGAGGCACTATGGTACCGAAAGAGCACTGCACTTAGAGTTAGGAGCTTGAACATGAATTCCAGTTCTGCACTTATTAACTGTGTACCATTCTACCACAAAGCTTTATTGGGATTCACTTGCTTGACCTATAAAGTGAAAATGAAAATAGCTATGTATTCCAGAGTCACTTATTAAGCGCTGAATATTATAAAAAGAAGTATTTGTGTTAGCTGCTCTGTTCCATTCCGTAATACAGAGCCTGGCGCAGTCCAATTGATACACATTTATTTTATTACAGTGAATCCCACCGACTTAGGCCTGCTATGGAGGAATATTTCCTGCTTCAATATTCATTTTTCCTTATAACTGCCCTTTGCTCAGTGCATATATTTTGTAAGTGTCTTTAGCTTTTCCTGTATGTATTTAAACCAACGTTTGTTTTCAATTAAGTGTTCACTTTCTCCTGCTGCTTTTTTTCCCCACTGTAGTCAAAATCCTGCTGACGAGATCAAAAAGGATTGCTACAGGAAAGGAGGGATGTCACCCTGTGAAAGATTATAGGTTTCATGTTCTATTTAACAAGTCATAGGAAATTTAAAAGAAGAAAAAAATTAAAAGTAGTTTCTCTTAGCCCCCTAAAATCTTAACCTGCACTCAAAAAGATTTCCAGGCAGAAATTGAAGTAAAGAGGATTGAAGTGACATGTATAGGCTTTTAAAATGAGAGAAAACAAGGTTTTCTGGCTTATAGTCAGTTTTCAGTAACCACTAATTTGTATTAATAGTAGGATATGGGTCATCAAAGGTTTCCTTTCAACAAAATGTCTTTTGTCTATTTTGCCCTAATTCTTATCCTATCCTAAACTCTTCTTTGCCTGAAGGCTATTCATTGGGTGGGACGACAGAACATTGAGAGGGAATTACTCATGACAACAGTTAGTCTGGGAGGCAAGGGCTGTCGTGTTTGTATATCTCTGTATCATTAGTGACTAGCCCACTGCCTGGTACAGAGTAAGTGCTCAAATGCAGTTGACAAATGAATGGTCAGTGACCTTTCTTCGCAGAAACGTCATACTTTTATTTACTTTCCAACCGAAGTCAACAAAAATATAGATAGCGTGGTACTTCTCAGTCAACCTTGGCCATTGTTCATTTAAACTATACAGAGTCAGTAAATAGTACATGCTTTCTGGGTTGTTTATGACAATTAATAAATCTGTGAGTTCATGATAAAGAAATTGCCCCATTTTTTCTCTTGATGTGGATTCTCACTGAGCAAAATTAGGCACTTGTCCTTATATATACATTGATTGGAATTCAGATGAAGGTATTTATTATCTACCCTATTGTTAAAGAGGTACTAACAAATTATTATTACAGGCAGACCCTTATTTCTATCAAGAAGTCTGTGCATTTGGCTCCAGTAAGAAACGTAGGTGCATAAATATAGCTACCATAAGAAAGTCACAGGATGCCAAATTTGCTTTAAAAACCATGACAATTAGGGTACTCTCCAAGCTTTGTTTGTAAGATGACAATTAAATAATAACTCATTAAAAATGATGGACTCAATATCCTGGATGGTTGTGACATAAAGACTAAATGTTCTGCCTTTATATGCAAAAGTAGCAATGAATGTAGCCTTTGTTTTTCTGACTTTGCTTAGTAACTAAGAATTAGATTAAGTCTATACATTTCTAAACCAACATTGTTAGGATAAGGTTTTACTGAATTTACTAAAATTAAAAAACATAATCCACGTGCTTTGAAAGATGAATGTTTATAACCAAAATGTTCAGACTTTCTTATGATAATTGCATTTTACATATAGTGGTTGTTAGATTCATTTTGTTTACCACACTTAAAATGCTTTGTATTTAAGCACTTCGTATGTAATTTCTTGGGTTTCTTGAGAAATTTCTTGAGAAAAACAGACAAGAAATGACACTTTAGCTTAATGAAATTCTGTGAACATAGACACATGTTTTCTTAGAACATTAAAACTTGATTTCGGGTGCCTCCTGTGGCTCAGAGGAGTAGGGCCCCGGCCCCATATGCTGGAGGTGGAGGGTTCAAACCCAGCCCCGGCAAAAAATCCACAAAAAGGAAAAAACACACTTGATTTAAGATATATACTTGAAAAGTATATATCTTAGCAATAAATCTTCAAACCATGAGAATTTAGTAAACTAGCTGACCAGGGAATTTTATTTTTCTTTTATTTATATTTTTATAAGATAAAATATAAATAAACCTACCAAACAGAGTAGACTTGGTGTTGCTCACAGTTCCTTTTCTCCCTGTCTAGAGAAAGAAAATCTTAAGCTTATTAAAATAAGGAGACTATTGTGGCTCCCCCACCCCCATATAGTTGGGACTCGGATTTAATAATTATCAGCATTTTTCTATCTTTTGTCATTTTCCCTTTATGCCTTTTGCTTAATTTTTTTTAAGAGAGAGTCTCACTCTGTCACCCTGGGTAGAGTGTCATGGCATCATAACTCACAGCAACCTCAAACTCCCAGATTTGAGTGATCCTCTTGCCTCAGCCTCCTGAGCAGCTGGGACTGCAGGTGCCCTCCACAACGTTCTGCTAATTTTTCTATTTAGTAGAGATGGGGTCTTGCTCTTACTCAGGCTGATTTAGAACTCATGAGCTCGGGTGATCCACCTGTCTCAGCCTCCCAGAGTGCTAGGATTATAGGCAAAAGCCACTGCACCCTGGTCCTTTCTGCCTTTTCACATCCCATTTTGCTGGAGTTATGAGAAACAGGTCCAGATTCTCACTTAACAGACTAATCTGTCACTTTTAAGGTTTTTGTTTGGCTTTATTTTTAAAATAGCATAATCTTGCAGTTACTTTTTAAGATTATCTCTTTGGCCCATGGCACAAAACCTGTTTGGGAGTCCTTCTGAAGTGGTATTCAGGTTTCTACGGAGGGAAGCACTACAGGGGGGTCTTGAGCCTGAGCTCACAGTGGGCGTTGTGTCTGCTGGGCACCCCTTTCCAGGGGGGCCCGAATCAGCAAACCCAACCCACTCACCAATTATTCAACAGTCCTTTAAAGTCAAGGTGTGATAGTTGTGCTGAGGCTCATGGTTTCCCTTTGATAGAAATAGGTCCATTATTTCACAGGTTGGTATAGCACAGTGAAGTACCAAACTAAATCAAGCAATTTTCATATGCACTCTACTTTTAATGGCATACTTTATTTTTTAAGCTTTTTGAAAGATCAATAATTCTAAAAATCCATTTCTTATGACAAGCAACTGTTAACTGTTTTGTAAGCTTCAGCATATTAAGTGCCCCTCAAACAAGGATCTTGCATGCAAGATGTCATTTGACTTTGCTATTATGATGAATAGCTTTTTAACGTTGTCGAATCCTTTTAGATTAAAACACCTCTTTATGTCTGGAAATCATCAGTCCCATACAGCCTGGAATGCATTATGCATGTCCTCTTAATGGTAACTGGTTCATACATGGTTGACAAAATGGGGATGATCAGTGTAATATGGAATTTGTCAGGATTCATATGAAAGTTTTCCAAGCATGGTAATGTTTTGAAGTCATAGGAAACAAGCTTCTCTTTTTACCTCTTAAGAAGACCATCTGAGAAGGGTGGCACCTGTGGCTCAAAGGAGTGGGGAGCCGGCTCCATATGCTGGAGGTGGCAGGTTCAAACCCAGCCCTGACCAAAAAAAAAAAAAAAAGACCGTCTTAGAAAATGCTTTTCTTTGGCGTAAGAAGAGTTAGTTTAGTGCAGCTTCACGAGCTGCCGCTCTCCTCTCATCACATGACAAGCTTCTGGAGAAGGTGCATATACAGATAAAGAAGATAAAAAGGCATTTGTTCCCTTTTATTTAAGGGGACAAAAAAGATTGATGAAGAAGTCCCCCTTTGGACTATATTTGTAATTTTGATGAAGTTGGTTTCTAATTAGAAACATACTTTTCAAGGAACTACATCTTAAAAGAAAGCACGATCCCCCACGATATAGGGCTTCATGAATGGGCTAGGATGGATTCTTATTGCAAATGTCAGTGAAGATTTGATTGTGCTAGTATTTTTAATGGGATTGTCATTTTGTTGGTATTTTCGTGATATCATTCTAATTTTGAGTAGTATACTTTTCTCATGAGCTCTGTTATTCTTGGGGTAGAATTTTCTTGGATAGAAAGTATCTGAGAAATACATATCTGGTGTTATTTCAATAATATCTACATTATTAATTATTTTTGAATTATAATAATAATCAATATTTTTGGAATAGGGACCAAATAAGGGTCTGAGCAAATGATATTTAAACTTAAAAGTACATAGGATAAAGCCAGGTGAGATGGTTCATGCCTGTAATTCTAGCACTTTCGGAGGCCAAGGCAGGTGGATTGCTTGAGCTCAGGAGTTAGACACCAGACTGAGCAAGAGTGCGACTTTGTCTCTAAAAATAGCTGAGCATCATGACTGGTGCCTGCAGTCTCAGGTCCTCAGGAGGCTGAGCAAGAAGTTTGCTTGAGCCCTAGAGTTTGAAGTTGCTGTGAGCTATGATGCCATAGCACTCAAAAAAAAAAAAAAAAGCAACCAAAAAAAGTACTTAGGAGAGTTTCCAAGTTTCCTCTGATTCCACCATTAATGTCTTTGGTGTTAGTCTGAATTTGAAGCAAATAAGCTGAAGACATTTTAATTATACTGTGAGCCTTTAAAATGCAATCCAGATTTACAACTTTACTGAGATATTTTCTTTCCTTGAAATTTTTACACACTATGTAAATCGATAAAATATTTCATATTCTAAAAATAAAACTCTTTTCTCATTTCTTATATTCATGTAAAGTTATAAAGTTCTCTGCTCATGTTCACTGTATACCATTTAAATCTTTATCTATATACTCTATCCACTGGTACCCTTTAGGTTCATATGTTACTAGTCCTGAAATGTGAGAGTTCAGAAATGTTTCAGCTCTCGAGTGTAAATGGGGGGAGGGGATCACATCAGTCTGAATGTCTTTACTTTAGATAGTTATTTTGAACATTTTTTTTCCCAGAATAAGAGAAATGGTCTCTGTATGTCTTATCATTTACCAACTGTGTGTTCAATTCTCCTCTTTTTAGGGCTATAAAACATTTATTTTCAGCCAATAAAATCATAGTTTGTAATTTCACTTATGCTAGTTTAAGGGCATATAATTGTTGTTATACATCTATATTCCAGTAGTCTGTAACCTACCTAAAGTCTGAGACTGAGTCTTATTCACCATGGCACTTTGAAACGAGGGCCAAATATTTAAATGATCAGTGGAATGATGGTTTTGGGATGAGTCACATGTAAAGGGGAAAATTTTCAAAGCCAAGTATCACTTGTAGTTTTTACCTTACACTTTTTTTATATGACAAGCACTCTTTAATTTGAACAAAATGAAACTGTTACACCTCAGCCAGGTTCATTGCCTACTGCTCAACAAGAGGCCAATAAACTAGACAGCAGGGTTTAAAGCAGATAAAGAGTTTAATGTTGCAGATACCATGGGAGATTATGCCTTCATAAAAGCAGGAGGAATTTCTCAAATGCATCTCCCCCAAATTTGGGAGATACGGATTTGAAAGATAGTTTTGTGGGCAAAAGTCTAGGCAATTGGGTCTGGCCTAGTGCAGGGTGGAATTTCTACCCTATAAGGGTATAGAAACTGTCTCCTTTGCTAAGTGGGTGTTTCAATAGCAGTTATGTGAGTTCCTCTCTATGCGCCACTGGTCTGGATGGGTCAGCCTTTGCACGGGAATGCAGGACCTAAGATATATCTCAAAACCTAGCCTTACATTTCACCACGGTGATGTTATCAATGGAGAAAGTTAAGAATCTTTATGACAATCAGCTATGTGACTCCTGAGTAGCAATTACAGGAGTGCAATCTACAGGACAAGGGCTGGTTATTATCATTTTTAGCTATGCCTGAACTTTTGCAAAGTTTAGGCCCTTATCACAGATCTCGGGATGCACCCCTTTATTAATTTGTAAAGGCTGGTTTCAAAAACATTTCACCAATTTTACCTGTAAAAAGAGCTTTGACCAGAGCACATGTTCCCTTGAAAGAAAAATTACACTTACTACACAAGAGAAATTGTTCTACCAAATCTAGTATTCACTGGCATATATACCTCCTACCTGATTCATTTTTTCCCATCACTTAAGCCTCCTGGGCCACTGTCAGAGTTCTTATGAAGAGCTAAATCATGCAAAAAGGGCTTAAAACTTGTAGAGAACTTGTGGTTATAGAAACAATGAGGGGGCAAAAAAAGAAAATCCAGAAAGTTTAGGATATCTGAAGGAAGTTGATAGATCGGGCATGTGTGTGTGTTGGCTGTAGGTAGGGAGTGATAAAGATTTCGAGCAGGGGTGAACAACCTATGCCCACACGCTGATTTTCTGAGGACTTTTTTGCTTATCTGTGGTGTTGTATATCCCAACAAGTATGCAGGGACCTTTTATTTTTTTGCTAATCAGTTTTCTTTAGCATTTGTGTTTTTAATGTGTGGATCAAGGCAACTCTTATTCTTCCAATCTGTGGCATAGTAGAAAAAAGTTTGGACACCCAGGAAGAGGATACAGATGAAAACTTTGCCAGAGTTTTTTAGGATAACTTGTTCTCTGTGCCCAGGGTGATGTTCAAATATTGTAAGCAATGGGTAAGCAGTTCTTTTTGCTTCTCAGTTGGATGTCTCCAGAATAATGTTTTTGGTAATGAATATGTGTACACATGAATGTTGGAAGGGAAGTTGAGGAAGAAACTTATGTCAGGGGAAATATAAGTTATTAAGGCAGTTATATATTTTGGTTTAATAATTAAAGTATACATGCATATTTCCTGACATTTAGAGCTCCATAGAATTATCTGATTTAGAATCAAGGCTACAACTTTTTCTGATTACTGCTACAGTCCAAGCACAGTGGTATTTAAGACGGCCAACTAGTTCCAGTCTAATCAGGAGTAGAGTCAGGAGGGATTAAATGGGTCTTCTAATCCAAGCCCAGTATTTTACAGATGAGAATGCAAAAAAAGGAAATAGTGAGGTGGGTTGTTTACAGGTGCCAAACACTGTAATAAGTGATTTACACGCATTTTCTTGCTGTTGTTGTGACTATTCTTTGTAATGAACAAATAGGGTTTAGAAAGGTATTCTACCTTGCTCAAAATCTCATGGTGGCTTAATGGTAAAGTGAAGATTCAAAACCAGGCAGTCAGATTTTAGACAACTTGTTTCAGGTGCAATTCAGTAATTAACTAAAGATGGGTGACAGTCTCTTCTCTTATAGGTTATACATTCAATGTGATGTGACGGTTTTATGTGAGAGATATGTACAAACATGCAATCATAGAGTAATTAATCATTATTTGTAACTGGGGGAATTGGAGAATGCTTTATAGAGGAATAAATAATTGAGCTGAAATTAGAAATTTGAATAAAGATATCTAGGCATTTTCTCGGCAATCAAAGGTATTGCAGACTGTAGAATCCATCAAAGGATGTTATATGGTTTGTTCTAATATGGTGAGTAGTTCTGTGCAACTGAGGATGAAAATGTAGAGTATGTGAGGGCAATATGCAGGAGCCAAGACTGGAAAGGTACGCCTAAACCAAATACTCCAGTTACAGCTTTGATGCTTCCTCCATCAGTTGTACTTTCCCCCCTACGCTGAGGGCATTCACTGTCCCAATGGATTTATTTAGACTATTGGGTAAGATCCAGGAAGTGGGTGTTAAAATTAGGACAGTAGTCATAGGAATTATAAATAATAAGTAGAATATAGAGAGAGTTTGGCGGCAAAACTGGTTAGGCTCCATGACTGATGAGATATTGGAGGTGAAGGAGCTTGAACTATAATAGATGACTCCAAGATTTCTAACTGCAGAGAGCCTACTAGTTGGTGATGCTGTTACCTAACAAGCAAAAAGTTGGAAGTTAATGGAGTCTTGTGATCTCTAAATCTCTTTCATATTATCCTGTACAAATTGAAATGGAAATAATATTATTGTACTTTGTTTCAAATTAGACTCAAACAGACCAATCAGAGGTTGAAGACATTAGGCTTATGCGTATCAATGTAAGTACATGATTAGAAATGAATTTGTGGTGGCTTTATATAGATATTCTAGTAGAGTTGAGAATGCATTACAGTCTTCAGTACCTAGAGGAGTTGGTAGATACCATTTGATCCAGCAAAAATTTGCTCCTAAAACCTTTTTACTTTGGTTTACTATTTAAAAAAAGAAGAAAGAAAAGACACACTAACCAGAGAACAAACAAAAAACGTTTAAAACCGAATTATTCTGGCTGGGCTTTGCTTAGCCTCTTTATCCTCTTGCACCAGAACCTCTCAACTCATTTAAAGTAACTACCAGCTCTAGCAGGCACTTGGATTTTCTGCCCCTGAGCTCATCCAGTCTTCTCATTTAATGGATGTGAAATAGGGTTAGCCAGTCTTTGGTGAAGCAATCTCTGAAAAAAGGAAAATAAATAGTAGCAATATTTATACAACTATCCTGATACATATATACATACATTTAAATTATAAATTATGCAAGTGTAAGTAATAGTTGTATAGCCAAATAAACTATAATAATTATACAACTATAAAGATACTTATGAGCATAAGGGACTTAATGGAATATCTTTCCCGGCCCTCAACCCCCCACCAAAAAAAAAGTTTTTTTTTTTTTAAAGGCTTTTTCTATTTTTTTTCCAGTACATGTTGTAGCGCACACGCTCCATGTCATTACCCACAGTGCCACCTATTGGTAAAACGAAACGAAGACGATGCAGTCAGTTTTATAGTAACCAGTCATTGGTATTATGGTTTCTTAAGAAATCTGCCCTGGATTTTCGCAGGCAGATGTTAGAAAGCAGATTGCCTGCGATCCGACTAAAATGGAAAATGAATCACGTGTTCCGCGCGGCGTTGCTCAACCTTGTCATTTAGGAGGAATCCAAATAAGATCTTGAAAGCAGGATATCCGACTTCCCCAGTTCATGGTTCTGCCAAAAAAGAAGAGGCTGTGAGACTGCTCAGGGATTCTGAGAATTCCACTGCTCCCACATATTGGGATGCAGATCGCTTTCTGTGGCTCGCTGCTCTGCTCGGGCGTGCTTGTTGGCTTTAGAAACACTGAGCAGAAGAATTGGGCTCATTTGGGAAATGCCAGAGACTTCGTGTTATCACGCTGGCTATTAAGTGCCAACAAAGGCATTAGTTTCACTGAATATATTTCATTTTAAAAAAGTTAGTTTTACAAGATTAGCCAATGCAATTTTCCCTTTTTCCATTAAATTATAAGCTTCTCTAGAGAAGGGATGCTATTTCTTTAGAGCTAACATAATGCTAAGTGCAGTCATCCCTTGGTATCCTTGGGGAAGGGGCAGGGTCGGTTCCCGGACACTCCCAGATACCGAAACTTGCGCATGCTCAGGTCCCACCGTTGACCTTGCCCTGATGAATCGAATATAGGAAAATAATTGTATTATTATTTTAGTATTACTATTATTTTCCATGCCTGTTTGGTTGTGAATGAAGAACTTGCCCACGTGAAGAGCCAACTGTATTTATTGAAAAAAAAAAGTCCATGTAAATAAGCAGACCTGGACAGTTCAAACCACTGTTGTTCAAGGGCCATCTGTACAAAGTAAGGTGTGGTGTGCCTGGTTGAGGGAGTAATTGGATCCTTGGAACATTAACAAGTTTAACAAACACCACCTCTCCCACCGTTGGTGCCGAACTGCGCAGGCACTAACGATGCACACCGGGGAACGCACACTAGCGATGAGCGTGCTAAAGTGGGAAAACTGGTGACAGTTCTCTCCTTGAATGAAAATGCTAGGTTACATGTTCGTGGTGCTTCTTATTTAGTAAAATCCCATCAGCTCCACAATCTGATATTCTCCGAGTTTTTATATGGTAGAATGTATTTGTGGTTAGTTTTGCTCACTTTGGAGTTAGTATTTGTTGTGTATTTTATACTTGAGCAGGCGTTCTGCATTGACATTGAGTTGTACCTACCTTTCAAATCGTTTAGAGACCAGGTGATGGTCTCAATTAAGCCAGCGGAAGCCCGGATCTGTAGTGTCCGTGTCAGGAAAGATAAAATTCTCCCCCAATATTTAAAAAAATAAATACTTAAAAAGTGGAAGAATACCACCGCAAACATCATGCCCTTTTAAAGGAATGGGAGTGCAAAAGCAGATCAGGAAGGATTTAGGATGAAGGGCTGTAGGGACGAAAACCAAAAATCTGTCGGTATAGGAGGGGCAAGTCAAAGGCTTGACAGCAGAGGCCAGGCCACAAACTGGAAGATGTTCTGGAGAGAAGGGAAAGGAAGTGCCCAGAAAGAAGGATTGCAAACATCTGGTGCTGAACGTGGGCAGGAGCACTACCCGGGAAGCTAAACAGCTTAGGTTTAAATCTTGGGAACTTTGTCAGGTATTGGGGCATTGAGGATAGTGGGTTCAAGAGCACTGTTCTTGCTTCTCCCTGTTAGAGCTGTGAGCATTTGCAGCTTAGTAGGGCTGTTCTGTGAATTCAACAAGATAATAAATACAAATAGGGTTTTGAATGTCTACTTTACTCCAGATTTGTTTTCTTGTCCTGTCTTTCTTTAAAAAATGAGATTATTATATCAGCCATGATGGATTTAGTAGATATCCACTTTGATTTGTAGCTTTGACCTTGGTCTCTTCTGATGTTGACTGTGGGTAACTCTGAAGATGAACAGAGAAAATTCTGCTCTCTTTTCCTGACCCTTCTTAGATACAATTTAGCTGATTTCTACCTTTGAAGGACAGCATAGTGGGCTTTGCCAATAAAAAAATTAAAAAATGCCAAAAGACAAAGGAGAATGTGAGCTAGCTCCTTCTGATGTGAAGTAGTGGTAGGAGAAGTATGCAACACTCATGTCCCTGCCAATAAATTGGTTGGCAGCGAGTTATTCCCAGGCCTATGTTTGTACTTTCAAATGTTTGAGGCTACCAGGCATCTAATCAGTGAGATCAGTGGCATTATTATGGAATAGCTTTATCTTAAATATTTTGCATGAAAATAGAGGCTGAGACATCGTCTTTCCACTTTGGGTTTATCCAGAGAATCTAAATGCTCTTGATATAGTTTTGCCATTTATCATAGTAGAAACATATGCCTGCTTATTATTTTTATGTTTTGGTACAAAACTCATGTGTTGCCCCAACAAACTTTTTGTAGCAATATGGGAAAAAATAATCAATCATTGAACTTCTGTTTCTCCAAAAATTTGATGATGGCTATGTAACTTGTACACAGTGTTCATAAACATTTACCACTTTCCATGGATGTACTGAATTCACTGGCTGCATGGCAACCAGAAGACCCAAATCTGCTAAAGAAGCAGCAGCATCTACTTCAAAAGTTAAGAGGACCATCCTTGAAGATGACGACTTAGCATCTGTAAGTTACAGAACATGGACTTTCATATTACCATGAAGAATGACTTTTCATTCAGATCAAATATCTACTGTTATAAATTAACTTCACTTGTTTTTGACTAAAATCGCTTGTTTTTGATTTTAAGTTTTCTTACACACAAAACAAAAGTGAGCTAAAAGTTTTAAAATATTGGCTCCTTTGGCAGAGAAAAACCTTGTCAACATTCAAATGAATGCAATTTTATATTGTATCATCAGATGTTGTATTCGTTTTCTATTGCTGCCATGACAATTTCCCACAATCTTAATAGCTTGTGACAGCACAAATGTGTTCTCCTACAGTCTTGGAGGTCAATAGCCTGGAATGAGTTTAACAGGTTAAAATCAAGGTGTGAGCAGATCTGTGATCCCCTGGAGGTTCTAGAGAGAAGAATTTTCCTGCCTTTTCCAGCTTCTAAAGGCCTTTTGCATTCCTTGACTTGTGAGCTTGTCAAAGAGCATCACTGTAACCAGGGCCTCAATGTCATATATTGTTTCCCTAACTTTGATCCTTGTGTTAGACCCACCCAGATAATTCTGGATAACCTCTTCACTTCAAGATTCTTTATTTACAGAGTAACATATACAGAGAACCTGAGGATTAGAATGTAGAC
>CAUYRH010023414.1:0-10982 GCA_963574655.1 Perodicticus potto
CCTGGGTAGAGTGCCGTGGCATCACAGCTCACAGTAACCTCCAATTCCTGGGCTCAAGCAAGTCTCCTGCCTCTGCCTCCCAAGTAGCTGGGACTACAGGCACCCGCCACAATGCCCAGCCATTTTTTTTTTTTGGTTGCAGCCGTCATTGTTGTTTGGCGGGTTCAGGCTGGATTCGAACCCGCCAGATCAGGTGTATGTGGCTGGTGCCTTAGCCCGTTGAGCCACAGGCGCTGAGCCTTAAAATCAATTTCTAATCTCTTTCCCCTATCCAAGGTCAGCAAAAGGTATAAAATTTCCAACCATTTAATTCATGTGGCTGCTTCTGACAATCAGACCCCACCCCGACGTTACCAAGGAATCTTCAAAGAGTCACCTCATTGGAACAAACCCAGGTATTATCAAAAGGGGCTTGTAATGAATTAAAAAAGATACTCTCTTATCACTCAGGAATTTCTAAGTTATGTGCCAGGAACTGGGGACGAAGTCCAAACACATAGATTTTTATTATACTGCAACTGAAAATGCCCAAGGAGCTTTTAAACGAATATCTGGACTCCACTACTAATGATTCTGATTTAATGAATTCAGAATGGAACACAATCACAGGAATTTTAGAAAGGATCTTCAGGTGATTCTAATGTGCATCAAGGACTGAGAACTATTCTTAAAATGAGCAAGGGGTGGGGTGGGTATGTTAAATGTTTGATAGCAAATTTACAAATATTTAGTGAACTGTGGTCCATGCACTATGCTAGATGCCGAGGAGATAATAGTGAGTGAGCCAGACGCGTTCCTTTCCAAATGGAGCTTACAGTCCAGTAGGACAGATGGAAATTACATATAGAGGAAAGATATGATGGAGCTGAGAAAGTCAGGTAGACAGAGCTATGAGTGATGGTAGCCAGAAAGAATGAAGGCAGTGCTGGGGAAGGCTTCCTTGACGAAAAGGCACTGATAGGAGATGTGAAAGAATGAATGTCTGGTGAAAGAAAGATGAAATAAATATTATTATTATTATTATTAATCCCTGTTTAACCTGAGAACCATGAAACAGTTATATGAGGATCACCGAAGAAATTCTAAGGGCACAGGGTACCAAGCCCCAAACCCATATCCACTGAATCAGAATAGCAGTTTACTGGTGTCCTTGACTGAATCTTGTGCACAATCAAGTATGAGAAGTGCAGACCTGGGCAACTCTCAGGAAGGAATTGCTTATGAACTCTTCAGTGAGAGCCCAGAGGTACTTCTTCCTCCTTTTCTTCAGAGAACTGATTGTATAAATATTCCTATAATTCCATAAGCTACTCTAGGAACTTTCCAATAAAATTATTTTTGCTTAAACTTGTAAGATTCACATTCTATTGTTTCCAAGAAAAGTAACAAATACACAGAGTTTCCATTCCTAAAGTACTAAAAAAAAAAGACCTAATTTGGTATATAATTGTATTTCACATTTTCAATTCTGTATTTGATAATATCTTTCCAACATTTCATAGCACCACCAACTTGAAATATTGTTCCTTACCTTAATAAATTTACACTTGTACTTTCAAGCAAATTACTTTCGGGTTATGTTAAGAATTTGGTGCTTTTGTCTGGCTTAAGGATTTCTAACTCTTTCTTAATTGCATATGTTTAGTTTGTGAGTACTGTGTTAGTTATCTATTATTATAGAACAAAATAACAAATGTTAATAGCTGAAGACAACAATAAGCACTTACAGGCAGTTCCAGAGTTACAAACACCCAACTGACAAAGGGTTTGCACTTATGAAGAGAAACTATTTTGGGTAATAGGTAAAGGTACCTGTTTCAAATTACATGAAAATTCAACTTAAGAATAAACCTACAGAACCTGTCTCAGCTGCAACCCAGGGACTGACTGCCTGTCTCACAGTTTTTTGGACCAAGAATTTACAAGTAGCTTGGCTGGGTATTTTGCCTGGCTTATGTCTTAAGGCCATAGTCAAGATGGCGGCCAGGAACTGCAATCATTTGAAGTCTGGCCTGGGGATGCAGCATCTAATTACAAGAAGGCTCATACTCATGACCAACATGTTGGCAGAAGGTTTTAGTTGAACATCCTCATGCTAGGAGAATTGGCTTCCCCAAGGGAAAGGAATCCAGGAGAGTGTGGCAGAAATCACAGGATCTTTCCTAAGCCACCTCAGAAGTCATACTGTATTATTTCCACAGTAGCCTACTGATTATAGGCAGATGTATTCAAGCAGGACGGAGGGAACTCATAGAGGTATGAACGGTCAGGGAAGAGTCCCTGGAGGCTGGCCAATACCAGGTCCATATGACCAGGTTCATGTTGTTTCACTTCCTTGCTTCCCACTATTATAAAAAAGAAAGAACCATATGAAATAGCATCAAGTATCCTCTAGGTAGAGAAATATGGTGACTTTCTTGAAACTGATGGACGGAAACACTGTGTAATGGATATTTTAATGTACGTATGTTACAGTAACAAAGCTAAAAATATAGTATCTGGCAGGTATATAAAATTTTGTAAATGTCCTGGGCTGCTCCCTTGGGTTTCTATGCATCAATGCATTTAATACTCACGATTAGTCAATGAGCTGGGTACTGTTTTTGTCCCCACTGTATGTTCTAGGCCGAGGGACCCGTGAGTGCGAAGGCTCAGAGGTAGGTATCAGTTTTGAGGAACAATAAAAGTGGCAGTGGGATTGGAGCTGGGTAAGCTGAGAAGGACAACTAGTGAGTGGGTTAGAGAGTTCACTGTGGCGAAAAGAGCACAGACCATGTGAGGCACAGCGGGTGCAGTAACCACTTACTAGATGCTGCTCTTGCTGTGCTGAGAATAACTGAAAGAAAACAAAGGTAGACACAGATGCTCTTGTAGCAGTCTAGGTAAGAGGTGGTTATGCTTGGCCCTGGGTGGTAGCAGTGGCATGGAGACAAGTGGTACAAGGAATAGAACACCCATTGGAAGATAGATAACTTGAAAAAATCACAATCACAATGCTGAAGAAATAATAACGATTAAGGGCAACAGCCGTAATGGGGTAGAATGACAGTGTACTCCTGACAGCAGTATTGGTGTTGTCCGACATTGCTGTTTGATGGCTTTGCAAAGTACATAAGCCCTACTGCCTACAAAAAGAAGCCAATTTAAAACAGAAGGTATTTTGATGATTTACTGAGTTGCTAGAAAGACATTCAGAAATACAAATATTTAACCAAGAAAAGGTACTATGAAGGTTTATAAGCTTGTTCCTTAAAAACATTGTGAGTGATGATCAAAGGAAAGCTTGGCACATTTTTCCTGGCAGGCAAACCAAAGCATAGACACATCCCACAATAAAAGAGAAAAATTAAAGAATAAATAAACATTTTTAGAATTCTTACCTACTTATTTATAGACACGTGTTCAAATGTCAAGCCAAAATTAAAATGAATATCAGCACATTTTTTTCCACTCTTGAACACAAATAAACACGAAGGCCAGCAGAATGTGTCTCAATAACATACAACCGTGTTTACTCTACTATGGCCACTATGGTCAAAACAAAATATCTTACTAATGCTGGACATTGGATGCTTCCAAAATGATCACTCATGCCACAAACATTTGAGTGCCTACTGCAAACCAAATGCTAATGAGCTACTCCTAAACTTTTCCAGCACTTTTCATTTTCAACATATGAAATCTATATCCCAAATTGTATAACATTATAAAACATAGGATTCTAGACTTGGAAAGTGATGGAGAATATTTAATACACCCATCATGACTCCCAGCCATTTGATAGATGAAATAAATGTAGGTACACGGGAGTGAAACAATTTGCTGAATGTCGTGTGGCTAGTTTCAATGCTGGGATGGAAAAGCTGAGAACTCTTTGACTGTGTCTTCACCTTATCCTGATATAACCAAGGTCATTTTCAAAAATTAATTAGTCATCTTTTTTTTTTCAATAAACTATTTATTTTGCACATCTTTCTGAGTTGGATTCACTCTGGAGTCTATCCATGGTTCTGTGAGGACAGGTATAAGAATCATCATTTCCCTCTCCTGCTATGGAAATGCAAATCCACGGTTATGTCATCCTTACCGTGCAAAGAATAAGTTCACAGAGCCAAAAACAGAGAAGTTAGTTTCATCTCCACTCACATCCTCAGTGCCTTATGGTGCCTGGGATGCACAATACACTCAATACATTTTCATCAAATGAATGAGAAGATTTCTCTTTCCTTAATGTCAACCCTAACCTAGAAACCTAGCAAAGACTAAATTGCACAGATTAAAGTGGAACTTTAACTTGCAGCATCTTTCGGATCACCTGTCTGCCTCTGCTGGCATGGAGATGGAGCCTCTTGTTAAAAAAATGTTATGTGTGCATTTAATAATTTTAAACATCACAATAGAGTCTCTTAAAGACAGAACTGACTCTACTTTAGCCTCAGACAAGACGCAAGTGAAGGAAGAGGCAAAGAACACATGGATGGATCCTCCTGTAGATGTAAGCGGAGAGGAAAGTCCTGGGAGTGCTGATGAGAAGAAATAAAGGAAACAATACAAGAAAAGAATCAAGTACAAGTTCCTATTTCTTCTAACACCTTTCCTGTAACATGCTTGTCTCCTATAGTAAGTAGGTTAAAGGTGCCTTTCAAAAGTCTCTTGGCTTTTGAAGGTTTGGTTCTTGTGAAATTCCACCTATCAAACCATTAGCCTAATCCTTAAGTTAAATAAATCACCGATTTCAAGGCGGAAATGAAAGCATTACAAACACGGTCCCCTGATGCAATCGCAGAACATACATAGTTTATTTGCTACTATAAGTATACAATGGAAATTTCATTTTTAATTGAAACTTTTGATTTTCAAACTAAAATTGGGTCATTAATAAGTTGTGAGCCTTTGATATCTGCAAGAGTATTCACTGGAAGGTTTGCTACCAAGGCACTTCACTCAGTCCATAGCCGCATTGCTTTTAAATATTCTGCCAGAATGCAGTTGCCGAATGGAGTGTTTAGCAATCATCTACTGTCTTCTCTTCAACCACAGACAGGTAATAATTTACTGCCAGACAAGTGACAATAATGAAACCCTCTTTAAAGATGAAATTTTAAAAGCTCTAAGTCATAATTTATGCATTGTGCAATCTCAGCTGATTCTCAATTGAAATGAAAATAACTGTACTCAAAAAAGTTTACTAATTTCTTGAATCTCTTACGTGAACACACAAAAGGATGTGTGCACACATATACACACAAATGTGTACACACAGAGGTCTGTAGCTTATTCCTCGCTTCCTTCTTTTCTTGCATGGTTTCAGCACTGGAGGAAGGTGAGCGAGGCACTTGTTTTGAATTTAATTCTTAAGAGGAGACCAAAAACTCCTCCACCAAGCTAAGGATCAGTATTGAGTGCATGGGAGACTGAGATGCAGAAAAAAATCAGTCAGACTTTCCCTATTTTTATTAAAATTATTGGTGTTTTCCACATCATGAATTGTTTTTGAATGACATTTTATTTTTAAAATACTGTATTGAAATATTATTTCCTTTCATTACTGACTTTTTGGTGTCCCTTAAATTTTGCCCCTAGGGCCACCCTCTTCTCATCCATTTTCCCCTAGTGTTGGCTCCAGGTGGACGAATCAGCTTTTATCAAAGAGAATGCAGAAAAAATTTAAGGGTTTCATGAATTTCATTCTGTGACTTCAGTTCCTCAATGAGCATTAGAAATGTTCTTGCCCTGAACAACTCTTCCAAAAGTAAGGGCATGTGGGATTTTAGAAGGGCAATGGATGTTAAGAAGAAAATGAACAGGTTTTGAAATAATGTAACTATGAAAATCTAAGCTTTAGTGAGTACATCAAGGATCAGACAATGAATGCATCCATGTCCTGAACTTGAATCTCCTTTACAGTAGTCACACAAGAACACATCTGAACAACTGCCGTGAAAGCGAATATCCCAGCACAGTGGATTCTAACTGCGATCTCTTGCAGTGTTCTTCCTTCCACTGTTTCAGTCTTTCTTCATGAAGCTTCACACATTGACTCAGTTTGAATTGCTCAAGCTATTCTTTAACAAGACTAGTTTTTCTCCTCTAGAAACCTTTTAAAATTTGAAGGTAGATAAAAATTGGTATCCCTCTTGGAAATTTGTTCTAAGGAGATAATTACTAATTTGCTAGTAAATGTTGTTTTTGAACTCGAATTATGTTTAAATAAGAATGAAGGTCCTGATTGCCATTATATCAGAATTCTGATGGAATGTAAATAATATAAATATTTGAAACCGGTACTTCAGAGATTTGTCTTCTTAGATCTGGGGTGGATCAGTGGTCCAGGATATCCTTGTTCTTTAAAAGTCCACGGGAGACTGGAACATTCAGATGAACTGAAAACTACTACTGTCCAATTCGCCAGCTGAACGCAAACGTCCATTTGTTTCTTACTTTCTCTAAGGACAGCAAGGAAAAATATAAGCAGTTCGAAGTACTTTATTTAGTTTCATAAAGTAAGCCGTTGTATTTAAGATTCTTCTAAAAGTGCAATAGTTATTTTATTGTGGAGAAGAGATCATGTTGGGATTGACTACTTTTCCTGGATTGTTTATAGGGTAGAAAAATTAAGTAAATGTGGCAGTGCCCCAGAGCAAAAGGCGACAGGGGTTCTAGAAATCAGAATATATTAGTGAATTTTCTGGATTTTTTTAACTCAGCAAAAACACCTATTTTTCTTGTAAAACACTACAATTAAAGCTAATGATATTAATTTTTACACAAAATTTTGTGCCTATGTTGTTATCTCTTTGGGGCCTTGTAAAAACTCCATGATGAAGGAAAGAAATGCCTCAGTGTGAGTATGTACTTCAGTGACTTCATGCTAAATATAGGAGACAAGCGTTCTAATGCTAACACTATTAATTTAATTTTGTAAGAGCCACCATAATAATAATAATATCAGTCTTTATGAACTATGCTATAAAGTATTTTATTGGTTTAAGGAAAAAATACTAATTCAAAACAGAAAAGCTAAAAAAAAAATTGCTACAGATTAAACACGTTTTACATGTTCTAATATTTTTATAGGGATTTTGATTTGATTAAATGATAAAAAAAATCATTCTAATTATTATTTTAGGATAAACATTCATTGGCTTAATGAAATTTCACTGTACCTGATTAACAGTTGGTTTTAGATACAAAAGCCAAGTTCCACAAAGAGGTAGAAAAGCATGTGTGGTCTTGTTGGCTGTTTATTTAGGCAGAATCAGAAGCACTTTTAAGTCTGGCTGGATTCCCTATTTTTAAACTATTTTCCATTTATAAGCACATAATAGCTACGAGGAAATACTTTCAGGTTTTCTATGCTACTCTGAACTGGTTCTTGAAAGAGAGGATAACTTAGAGTTGAAATGAATGTCTTTAACTGAAAAGTAATTTCAATTCTAGGAACCATTATACTTACCAGCAAAGATAGTATGCCAAACACTGTGCTAGGAAATCTCAATTCAGAGATAAATTATACATGCTGTTTATTTTCAAGCATCTTTTTACTACATCTAAAAGAAATGAAAGTTGTGTAATAGGGCTAATCTATTGAGATCAAGGGTGGCTCCTTGACTAGCACTCAGATTCTATCACCAATAAATTACAGATCCTCTTATCATATGTAATGAGATTAACTTGACTCGTTGTGTCCAAAACAGAGAATCATAAATCTTGAGCACTGAATACTTGAAATATTTCAAAGCTATCTATATTACTCTATCTCATGGTGCTAGCTTCGAGTTCATAGGAGTTAATAAAATTAGTAATTCATTAAAGAGAAACATGCAGATTTTAAAACAAGAGCTATTACTGCCATGCTTTCTAAATACATATATTGTTTTAATTAACACAACGTGTCTTTGTTAAATATTTTCAGGAGTTATATGTATACGAATTAACGGGAGCAGGATATAATTATATATTCAGAACTGATTTTTTTGTTTTGTTTTTTTTTTTGCTGGGGGTGTCTATCTTTAGATTTTCTAGACTCTGTTAAACAAATTGATGCTGATTTGAGCCACTATAAATGCAGGTTATCCTTGACTGTTCCCCTTAAACTAGAAAGATAAGTATTGTCTACTCAATCTACAAAATTATCACTAAAGGAAGTAAAAAGGAGACATGAATGTGAGAAATTTTCACAGGAACTCTCCACACTATAATTGTCCAGCATGTCACGTTGAATTCATTTTGACAGACACCGCTTTCACAGAATGCCCACCAGACATGTTCCCACAGGCTGTTTTGCCATCTGTAGCATTAAAGAATACCCATTATGAGTGCCTTGGGGCTAATCACTTAGAATTGATTACAAAGTGTTCATGATGCATTGCCTAAAGTGGAATTATTGACTTTAATTCCACCTCCCCCCAAAATATCCAACCAGTTGCTTTATTAAATCAGAAACAAAGAAGAAAACTATGAGACTTTATATCTGCACTGAAAACTCACTCACACACATTTGCTTCTGGTAGTTCTCTACTAAAATAATTTTTTCATTCAAGCGATGGTCATAGAAAATTTATGCATAATGGAATCTACTCTAGACACTGCTGTCTCCTTGATTTATTTATGCAAAAAGGCACATCTCAAAATACACAGGCTTATAAAAAGGAATGATGGGGTCTTGTTTTCCTTAACTACAGCATTAAGATGCGGTTGAGATTATGTGGAAAGCAGTAAACACGTTCTGAAAATCTGTACTATGAAATACATTGACCTCTCCCAATTTAAGAAATAGAAAAATCATACAGATATTTTAAGTCATTTTCTTAAAGCTGTAAGTCTTCTCCCTTAGATATTCCAACATGGCTCATGAAGCATATTCTAATCTTTACAGTTTTTTTTCTTTTGTTTTAATAGCCTTTAAAAGAGTTGGAGATACCAATGTGGTTGTATAGCCAGTGCTTGAAATCATAGCTTAGATATTTAGAAGCACAAAGAAATCCTTTAAATGGCCTCCAAAGTGGTATTTCAGTTCTTTACTTGCTCTTATATGCAGCATCTTTGACTCCTTATAAGTACCACAGTGAAATCATATTCTTAGCCTCAAAGAACAAATCATTTTCTAATACATTATCAAAGACAATGGCATAACTATTATGGAAATTAGGTGCCTAATTTCGGCCCTCTATTAATCATGAAAGCTTGAATTGGAACTGATCCTAGAAGTCATTCAGTTGTTGAATCCACCTGTCACCCCAAGAAGCCCTGACATACACCGTGTTAGTCTGCTCACGGCATACCCAGGGAGCATACTTAGCATTCAATTGAACACTAAATGTCTTTGACAGAAGACTAAATGACTCATTTGAGTACAATTTTGGCAGGTTCTCTTACTTTTGGACATTTCTAAATTTTGGAACTTTCTTCTTTCTAAAGTGGACATTTGTTCATTTGCTGTTTCTCTGACCTCCTGATGTCCATCACCCTTTCCTAATAGAGTGTAAATTCCCTCTGGTCATTGTCTTAGTCTTGGCATAACATTAGGCCAAAGCATTCTCTACACTCACAGAAGAGGCTGCAGCAGGCATTGTTCACCAGGTGCTTCCTCTCTTTGCTCAAAAGACAGGCACTTGACTATGGACCCTTCATCCCAGAACTTTAAATCTTTAAAAGTTCAGAAACAAGGATGAAATAATAACATAGACAATTGGGGGGGGTGGAGGTTAGAATCACTTTAGTACTGGGGTGCTTATCAAAAGGTTCCTACAGTGTCTGCTGCTGGATTCCAGGTTTTCTTGAATCCAGCCTCTTGTTCAATCAAAGTCTCTAGCCTTCATTTCAGACTTTGTGGCTCCTAGTATATTTCCAATTTACCTTGTTTGTTTAAGCCAACCAGAGTCTGTCTACGTGGCCTGCCTAGCAAAGAACTCTCTCATCAAAGTTCCCAGTAGCTTTCTCCTTTTCTCCTAAATTTACTTTCTAAAACGTACCCATATTCACAGACCTAAATTTTTAAATAGAAAATCCTACCTACTTGTGTTTGATAGCGATTTAATAATCATTGGATTTTTTCATTAGAATTGTTTTAAAAGCTGAATTAATATACCAAATCACTTAAATGTATTTAAATATTTAACTATAAACCTACTAAATTTCAATTCAGTTCTTATTTTTCTGTAATTCCCCAATAGTATACAAAATATTTCTATTAAAATGAAAGTAACATTACAATTAATGAAGAAACTGTGGCACCATAATTTAATCATACAACATGCATGTATAACTGAATCTAGTGTCAGAAACAAAATTTATCCAATTTGGCTTGGTGCCCGTAGCACAGTGGTTATAGCAATGGTCACATACTCTGAGGCTAGCAGGTTGGAACCTGGCTCGGGCCAGCTAGACAACAATGGCAACTGCAACAAAAAAATAGTTGGCATTGTGGTGGGCACCTGTAGTCCCAGATCCTTGGGAGGCTGAGGCATGAGAATTGCTTAACCCCAAGAGTTTGAGGTTGCTGTGAGCTGTGACATCACTGCACACAACTGAGGCAACATAGTGAGACTCTGTCTTAAAAAAAAAAAAAAAAAAAAGATTTATGCCATGAAGGTTATGTTAACTAGTTTGATGAAAATATTTCAAATTGTATATAAAACCAGCACATTGTACCCCATAATTACATTATTGTACACAGCCATGATTTAATTAAAAAATTATTTATTTAATTTATATGCAATGCATTCTGTTAGTTACTGTTGTTTTCTATTCTACAATATTCCTTTTTATTTAAAAAGCCAATCACATAAGGTTTGTGGATAATATTAGTTTCATCGTCAATTTTTTTTTTAAATATATGTATTTTATTATTCTTCATTACATTATTTCCCCTCCCCACCCCTCCGTGGTAAGACAGAATTGATTTACAGAAAAGAATACAGAAAACACCAAAGCTCCTGGTAGAGGGAGAGATTTCAAGTGGGGAGAGAGATGCTCTCTCC
>CAUYRH010023415.1:0-94734 GCA_963574655.1 Perodicticus potto
TTATAATTTTGATACCATTCTATACTTAATTTACTGTTCCTTTAGATACATAATTATTTAGTGTGTCTCTAACAAATACATTTTTTTATATATATACATAGTATATATATATATATATATATATATATATATATATATATATGCCACAGTTTATTAATCCATACAAGGGTTGATGGGCACTTGAGTTGTTTCCATGTCTTGGCAATTGTAAATTGAGATGCAATAAACAGTCTGATGCAAATATCCTTCTGGTATAATAACTTTTTCTTGTGGGTAGATATCTAGTAATGGAATTGTGTGATCAAATTGAAGGTCGACTTTTAGTTCTTGAAGAATTTTCCATATATCTTTCCATAGAGGTTATATTAGTTTGCGATCTTACCATCAGTGTTCCTGTCTCTCCATGCCAGCATCTACATTAGGAATTCTGATATGGACTAATCTCACTGGAGTTAGGTAATGATGTCTCAGAGTCACTTTGATTTGCACTTCCCTGATGATAATTGATGATGAGCATTTTTTCATGTGTTTCTTGGTCATTCATCTGTCGTCGTCAGAGAATTTTCTCTTCAAGTGTATTGCCCACTTATAAACAGAGTTGTTTGCTTTATTCTTGTTGATGAATTTGAGTTCTCCATAGATTCTGGTTATCAACCCTTTCTCAGATTTATAGCATGCCAATGTCTTCTCCCATTTTGAAGGCTATCTGTTGTGCTACTCTTAGCTGTGAAGAAGCTTTTTAGTTTGATCAATTCCCATTTATTTATTTTTGGTATTGCTGCAATTGGGGATCTTCTTCATAAAGTCTTTCCAAGGCCAATTTTCTCAAGCATTTTCCCCACACTTTCTTTTAGAATTAATGTCCACAAATCAATATACTTCCCATGTACCAATAACAGTCAAGCTATGAATAAAATCAAAGACACATTATCTTACAAACGTAGCCACAAAGAAAATGAAATACCAAGGAATACATTTAACAAAGGATGTGAAGAATCTCTATAATGAGAACTTTTAAACCCTGAGAAAAGAAATAACTGAAGATGTTAAATGGAAGTACATACAATGCTCATGGCTGGCAAGGATCAACATTATTAAAATATCCATACTACCCAAAGCAATCTACAGATTCAATGCAATCCCCATGAAAGTACCACCATCAAGGACTTGAAGAAATAGTATTTCATTTCATATGGAACCAGAAAAAAAAAAAACAAGCAGCCAATACAATTTTAAGAAATAAAAAAAAAGTCTGGAGATATTCTGTTACCAGACTTCAGGTTATCCTACAAATCTATGGTGATCAAAAAAGCATGGTACTGGCACAAAAACAGAGTTAGAGATATGTAGAATAGAGTAGAAAACCTAGAGCTGAACCAAGCCACATATTACCATCTGATCTTTGATAGACCAAATAAAAGCAAGCACTGGGGAAAAGAATCCCTATTTAGTAAATAATGTTGGTAGAACTGAATAGCCACATGTAGAAGACTGAAACGGGACTCACATCTCTCACCATTGACAAAAATTGACTCTCACTGGATAAAAGATGATTGTATTTCAATTGGATCTAACTGTCTGATTTATAATGTGTATGTCCACTATGTGGACTAGATATACCAATGGAATAGGTAAAGTGTGAATAGGGTCCAAACCAGTCATTTAAGAACTTCTTTAAAAAGAAAAATGAGAAATCTATCTAGGCTTGGTGGCTTATGCCTTAAATCCCAGAACATTGGGAGGCCAAGGTGGGAGGATTGCTGGAGGTTAGGAGTTTGAGACCAGCTGAGACAACATAGTGAGACCCATCACTACAAAAAAATGGCCAGGAGTGGTGGCGCAAGTTGTATCCCTAGTTACTTGGGAGAAAGAGGCAGGAGAATCATGTGAGCCTGGGAGTTAGAGGTTGCAGTGAGCTATGATCCCGCCACCACTGCATTCTAGCCTTCCAGCATGAGCAACAGAGATTCCATCTCACGAAAAAAGAAAAAAAGAAAACAAAATCTACTTAAACAATTGTATGTTCAATGTTACTTTCATAAGTACACAAGGGCAGTTAGATAATAAAGAGATCATAACCAACTTGTTCAGATTTTATTAACCTTTGAGGAATATCTTTTCATTGTATACAACATTAAATACATATAGAGATGAGAAAAGAAGTTGTAAGGTACATTCCAGGAAAATAAAAATGGTGAATAGAAATCCTGAATTCCACAGCTGGTCCTAATTCTGTATGTAACTTCACCAAAGGATAATTAATTTGAGTTGTCTCATTTTTTTCTATCTGCAAGTATAGATATGAAATATTTCTGTATCACTGCAACTTAGCAGTCAGAGTGGGTACAAGCCTTCTTAGCAATTTATATCTTGGCATAGTAATCAAAGTGCCAGGAATTGGAATAAGGGTAGTAGTTAAAATAAAGCCAATCATGTGTCAGTGGCCTTGAATGCCTCCTTGCCATGCTGTTATATATTTCCTTAGCTCTTCTCACCTCCCTTACTTTATTCAAGTGAGGTTTCTAAACTTATAAGAAGGCATAATCAACATAAAAAAAGTTTTGAGAAAATAATTTATAACATATTTCATTTGACGTGTTTAAGGGAAAATACGTCTAGGGAAGGATGAATGTGGGATTCAATCATCAAGTGCCACTTAAATCAAAATTAGAACCAATTACTCTTAAGTTATTTTAAGGAAAATGTCATGCAAGTGATTTTCGTAGGGGAAAATGAAATGAAAATAATGCAGATTTTATTTTACTGTGTCTTCTACATATTATTGAATATCTAGGTGGGTAGACGAAATATCATGGGATTACTATATTTTCATCAGTTACCTCCTTAAAAAATAATTTTTTTAATTTAATCTGTATTTTACTATTATGCAGAGTTGGCTTTTGTGCAGCATTCTACCAATGCTGTCCACATAGGATATAAAATGAATAATTTCCCTTGAAGTTGTGCCAATTGGAAAGACTGTACACTACAAGGTTGAATAAGTCATATACTATGATATTTTGGAAGATCATTGTATTCATTCATATTGCATTATTTGTATCTTCAAAAATCTCAATACCTGGTTTGGCCTTTGGTCTTCTAAAACAAGGAGTTTACAGACATTCATATCTTATGGTAATATCAGGAGATTTCCTTTTGCCATGAAAATTGGAAAAATCAAATGCCAATATTCCAGGGAAATATTTCATTCGTACTGGGTAATGCAAAGAATTAACTTTTGGCTCAAGCGATCCAAGGCATAAAAAGGAAATAACAATAAAAAAGAAAAACAGAAAAGATATTTCAAAGTAGGATATGACAAATCAAATTTCTTAGCAATGGAGAGCAGTTCTTTATTTTGCTTTTTTTTTTTTTGGTCTACAACCCACTTTGATTTAGATAGATACGGTGAAAATCCAAGGATAATATATCAAGTTTAGCGACCGGTATGACTCCACCCCTCTCCAATTAGAAGGTCCCACAGTTTCATTGTTGGAGGAAGATCCTGAAGCCCCTGACAATGAGAATTACTGCTTAAATTGGATCACAAAGAGATCTCTGTCATGAAATTTGTATCTAGTTGATTTTTCATTTTCTTTCCAATTTTTTTTTTTTTTTGGCCAGGGCTGGGTTTGAACCCACCACCTCTGGTATATGGGGCCAGCACCCTACTCCTTGAGCCACAGGTGCTGCCCTTCTAGCTGATTTTTCAATCTAGTATTTCTTCCTCAAGAATTTTATAAACTGTACATATACAGTCAACCAAGACTGAAGTTTATTAAATGAAAACAAATAAATGCCATGTTGTCTTTTAAAAAGCACAGATTGATTCATAGTATATATTCCATTTAGGGGAATATGGGTGAATCTTAGGGAACATTCATATATTCTACTTAAAGAAAAACTGAATTGAGATCTTAGATAGTGGAAGACAAAGAAGATAGGAAACAGTGAACAGCAATATACACAGCATAACCTAAATCAGTAACGAAAGATGTTTGAGTGCTGAATTAGGATTCTGGAGATGTATGGACCGTATTGAGTAGGGAACCATAACATTAGAGCCAAAGTATACACTACATTTCTCAGAGAAACTTAATATTGGTAAGGAACTTAGAATCAGATAAGCTTAGTAAAAGTATTCTAAGTATTCTTCTTACAGCAGGTGACAGAAAGCTGTGGCTGAAAGTGTGTCTTGACAAGGTGAAGTAATTGTTTTTTTGTTAAGGAAAATATACTTGGTTATCAATGTCAGAAAATGGTGCATACTTAATGTGGGCAAAGGATACAGTATAACTTTCAGTTTAATGAGTGAAATAAGTAATAACTGATAACCTCCTCAATCACCAGGAATATGAAGAAAGAAAAAGAAGAGAAAACAAATGGACAGCTGTCAAATATATATATATGTATATATATGTCTAAAATTGGCACATAAATCAAGAAAAATTATAAATAAAAAATAATTCCTGAATAGGTTTTAGGAAAATCATAGCGAATTTACTAAATATGATAAATTTACAAAGAAAATAGTTTCATATCTAAGTCTTAACTAAGAGGTAAAGGAATTTTTTATAGTTAAAAGGGTGAAAAACATACAGGAATGATTAGAAGCCACCCAGTGTAACCAACTGTATTTATTTTTGGTTTTGCTTATTTAAATGGCTTTGTACAAGAGGGACTACCCTGGCATGTGCTGGGCCTTTTGTTTACTTTTAATTGGCAGGTTTTTTCCTTATGCAATGAAATTACCTAGAACGGATGTTACCTTTCTCCTCATTTGTCTCTACTTCTTACAATTTTGCTGCTGAAAGACTTTTGATGATTACATTGATAGAAAGGCCCAGATGGTAGAGAGGAGGAAATAGTATTCTGCTTTTGTGATGCTTATAAAACAGTGTCATTAGGGAAATGTCAGAACCATACTTTTTTTCCCAGAATATTACAGTGGTACACAATTTGCTACTGTGTCATGAATCAACCATTTATGATTATTCTAATTATAAACAGTAGTACTTTGCAAAACAATCTAACATCAACCAGCTCATAATATGAATGTGTCAGTCCTTCTATAAAGGACTAAATCCATTATCTCTCTTCCCAACCTTTTCTGTGGTTTTATAAAAATTTGTTCACCTTTACTTTTAGTTAGGTAATTGGTAACTGGAATATTTTACTTGAACTTGAGTAAAATGAGTATATTTTTCAATTTTAGTGAGTAAAAGAAAGGAAAATACATTTAAGGAATAAGCACCTAAGCCTATAGTAAGTGGTTGTTGGAAGCTGCTTTCCACTCCCCCCCCTTCTCTTCTCTTCACCCATACATCCATTTATTCATATCTATATGCCAGCAGAATGTCAAAATTGCAAATTAAATATAAGGAACAAGGAGCCACACTTGGCAGATATCTGGTTTCCATATTGTCTTGCCTCAGCCAGCTCCACTCAACTTTGATTAGGACGGGGTTCAGCGGTAACACAGGGGCATATATGACATACATGGCAATGTAGGCAGCAGTCCAATTTCTCAGTAACAAGTGGATGTTTTTGTTTCACCAGCTGTCACCTTGTATTCCTAATCCCATGAGTGAGAATTTCCTTTACTATATCTTCCAGCGAGTTGAGTTTTGCCTGGATTCCATTCTTCTTACAGTCGGGTCACCAATGCACACACTGGCTGCTACGCCCCCCATTATCACAACACCTTCAGCACAATCACAGTCACTCTCTGTCCATTCATCCCAGTAGATGGCATGTACGCTGGTGTTTAGCATTTAGAAGTATCTTTGCAGTCATGTACTCCCTTATATTTTTCTCCTATGATGACATCTTTTTCTTTTAATCTTTTATTTCTCCCTTTATCTTCTATCATGGAGGCTGGTGCACCTGTTAAAGGTTTTCTAGTGTGGCCTGTCACAACCTCATCAGAATCCTTATGTGCTGTATGAATTTTATTTTGTTTTTGTTTTGTTTTTGTGTGTGTGTGTGTGTATGTTGTTTAAGCAATTTGCATACTTGAAAGGGATAGTTGCCTTTATTCGCCTCTTTGAAAATAGAGAAAGTCTCTTGGAGTAGGAAGAACTGGATCAATTAAAGGAAGTTTTATCACACCAACCTATGCTATTATAATTTTCCTATAAACACAGATTTAAAGTAGATGCACCAAGCACTTCCTAATATTGTCCTCCTCAATTAAGAAGGCCTTCTAGTGGTCTTCTCTTTTCCTGTCATTCACTGTATTGTGGTGAGAAGTAACTAGAAACAGTCTCCTGGTGTATATGGACTAGAACTTGAGTGAAATTCCAGAATACACATGAATGGTTCCTCCAGGAAAAGAAAAGGGAGCCATGGCATTTGTCACAACCTAAATATATCCAAATACCTTTCGTTATTAAATTTAGTTTAGCAAAGTTTTATTTTACCTAATGGGGCTTTTTTATTTGGCAACTGCATAATTTGCAATTTGTAAACTAATCCTCTTAGCAGATATGAAGGAAACTGATAATGTATTTTAAATATGGTGATAAGCCAAATTAATCTTTAGTCTTCTTAGATGAAGAAAGGTTGTTATGGAAAAAAAGTTTAGAAAATTAAGTCATATAGATAAGAATACATCTATATAGCTTAAGGCCAGAATCAGATTGAACACTTACATTGCTTATAAAATAAGCATACTGCTTTTCACGACATGGAACACCCAGACACAGAAAGGCATGCACACACCCACCCACACACACACACACACACACACACACACACACACACACACCCTTGATCCAGAAAGATCCACAGTAAATTGAAAATATTGTTAAGTTGAAAATAAATTTAATGTTGGTAACACAACACATTGTTCTCAAATTGCAATGGCTTGGCTTGTGAGTTTTGAATTTTACAAGGATCTGCAAGGCATATGCATTTTATAAAAACCATAGCCCCAGGCGGCACCTGTGGCTCAGTGGGTGGGGCACCGGCCCCATGTATCCAGGGTGGCAGGTTCACACCCAGCTCCGGCCAAACTGCAAAACAGAAGACTAGCCAGGCGTTGTGGTGGGCGCCTGTAGTCTCAGCTACTCAGGAGGCTGAGGCAAGAAAATCACCTAAGCCCAGGAGTTGGAGGTTGCTGTGAATTGTGATGCCAGGGCACTCTACTGAGGGCAATAAAATGAGAATCTGCCTATAAAAAAAAAAAAAAAAAAAACCATCCTAAGTTATAAGAAGCTACTCCACTCATGATGGGATTATGTCCTGATGAACCCATATGAAGTCAAAATATACTCAAACTACTGTGCATCATCACCATTTGTACATAAAATACTAGGACATTGCTATGGTTTGAATATTTGTCCCATAAGAAACACATGTGGACAATTAATCCCCAATGTAACAATATTAAAAGGCGGCACCTTTAAGAGGTGATCAGATCAAGAGTGCCCTGCCCTCATTAATAGATTAATGGATTAATAGGTTGATGCATTAATGATTTATCATAAGAGTGATTTGGTTATTATAAGAGTGTGTCTATTCTAAAAGGCAGCTTGATGGTCAGTGAGACCCTTCACCTCGTGATGCCTCTGGCAGGTTACAAGACAAAATGAAGCCTTCACCAGGTGCCTATCAAATGCGGTTACTCAGTCTTCAACTTCCCAGCCTCCAGAACTCTAAGAAATAAAACTTTTTTCTTTATAAATTACCCAGTCCTAGGTATTCTGTTATAGTAAGAGAAAACAGACAAATGTGGATGTGTCTCTGTGTGTATATAATGTGTGTGTGTTTATCCAAGTATTTTTCTTAGTATATTTCCTAGTATCCTAGGACATACCGTATCTTATATAACATGCTGCACATATTCTAGTGTGTGTGTATATATGTATACATATGTAAACGTGTATTTATATATACATACTCATTCACACTACATAAATTCTAGTGTATGTGCTCACATGTATATATATGCTGCTATAATATGCAATTTTAATACGATAAAGCTTCATATAAGGTAGAAGTATTCTAGTTATTTCAGCATTAAAAACTTTAGGAGGCAATGCTGGTCTAAATCCAGATACTAATAAATAATGCTATGTGTGTTCTTTGTCTAAACAGCACGGAAATGGCAGCAATAACTAATGTCTATTTAACATACTGTGTATTACATCTTAGGTGTAATGCAAGAGGAATAATTTTGTTCACAAACATTATTCATTATAAAGGCATTAGCTCTTAAATGATGCAGTGAAACTACTAAAACTCTGTGTATGGGAGCATGTCCTTCTTTGGTTATGTCTGTTAAAAAGTCAGAAGGAACATTGTGCAACATGCAAACATTGCAAAACTAAGTACTTCTGGTAAGATTTAATAAATGGAGATATACAATGTCATTACTAGAAGATTCTTGTTTTATCTGGATTATTTTTTGCTCTGTTTAAACTCCTTTTAAAGATAATATTTTAAAACTTAGGCAACTAGTACAGCATTGTTTAATTTACAAAGTCTCTGTGTACCATCTAAATTGTCATACAGTGAGTTATGTTTGTAGCCGCAGATGACTTTTGAATATGTGTTTGAACTGCAATGATCTACTTATGCAAGAATTTTTTTTTCTCAACCAAGTGCACATGGTAAATATAGTATTCGATTGATGCAAAAGCCACAGATACAGAGATCAGCTGGTTCCGTAGAGCCAACTATGGGACTTGGTAATCATGTGGACTCCTGGAACCAATCCCTTGTGTATACCAAGAGAGGACTGTAATCCCCATGACTCAAACTGCCTGAGTACAACTATACTTACTCATGTGGCAGCCTTAACTCTCCAGAATGCTTGTAGACATGTAGAAATTGGTGTTGAGGTCAAGAAGGCTGTGTGCTAAGAAAAATAGCTCAGATAGTATCTCAGATCCTAATCCACTTTTGACAAAAATCGTAAAAGTTTAGTAAGATGGACTCCCAACTCACAAAAGCTTATGAGCTGGGAGTCCATCCCAGCCCATCTTAAGGTGGATTGGGAAGAATTTAGGGGCTGCTGGTGGTAGACCCCCAGATCAAGTGCAAGTCCTTGAGTTGGGTAGGGGAGATCTATGATGATGAATGAGATTATCCTGCTCTTTAGATTCTCACCATCCATGTAAGGATAGCACACCAAATTATGAATGAAAAAGATCACAAAAAGTAAAACACAAAAAGGTCATGGCACGGAAAAGCAAGAAGGTTAACATTTCAGCATATTTCAAGGAGTGTACTTGCCCTTTAGGACTTGGCCTCATTGCTGTTCACTGTAACAAATGATTATTTTAATTATACCCAGTCTCATTAGGATAAGAAAATTTACATTCACCCACTATCTTAAGCAGGTATAGGAGATATATTATATTTGGGAAATTTCTAAATATTATTTTTTAATAATGATAAGCTCTTAAAAATTAAGCTTTAATCATCTAGAATGTTATCTCACATGAAAGCCGATTCTCTGACAATGTCTATTAGGATTTTCAGAAAAATTTACAGTTTGGCAAATTTAAAGCTATGAAAAATAGGTAATACACAGTCTTATGAATGAATTATTGTACATCTAGTGATTATAGCAATATAATCATGCAGAATAAATAAGACTGTGTTGTGTTTTTTAATTATGAGATATATTTCTTAAGGTTTAGCAAGTAGGTTTAATCACCTCATATACAAAGTAAAACTCTGCCTGCATTTCTAGTCATTAAAAATAGTTGACGTTTACCTAGTTGATCATTGAACATCATTAGTTTCTCTTAGAATATATATATATATTTTTGAGCCAGACTCCTACTCTGTTGCCCCAGGATAGAATGTTCTGGCTTTTTGGCTCACAGCAACCTCAAATTCCTGGGCTCAATCAATCCCCCTGCCTCAACCTCCCTGAGTAACTGGGACTATCAGCATGCACCACTATGTCCAGTTAGGGTTTTCTTTTTCTTTTTTCTATTTTTTAATAGACACAGGGTCTCAATTTTGCTTAGGCTGGTCTGGAACTCCTGAGCTCATGTGATCCACCCATCTGGACCTCCTGGAGTGCTAGAATTATAAGCCTGAGCTGTTGTGGTTGTAAGGAAAAGCAGATGATAGTAGGTAAAACTTGTGTTTTTATTAATCAATTTATCATTTTAAACTAATTAGACTTAAATTTTTTAATGTTTAATATATTAATAAAAATGTCAGAAGCAAATGTATAACTGTGAAAGATCTGTATTTGCAGATAAAGTTTTATAAAAAGTTAAAATATGAGCATAAAAATAGGAAAGAAAGAAAGTATATTCTCAATTTGCTAATAAGGTGCTTTTTCACATAGCAAATTTTTTTGACTATTAGTTATATTAAGATATATGTGTGTAGGAACTTTATGTCTGTGTCCACAGGCCAGTTGTCTGATATAAAACTGCCAATCTCACACACACACACAAATTTAAACGTGACTGTTGCTTTATATTTTCTAAAATGCTTCAGTATATATGGTCTCATTTTGTCCTCACAACTCTGGCAGACGTGTTCTTATTATAAGCATTTTTTATCAGGAACGGAACAGGAATAGATAACTTGTTAGAAGCAGAATTCTGATGAGGATTATCTTTTATTTAGAACTTATTATGCTCTTCAAACACTAATTTAATTCTTACTATCACACCATAAAATAAAAAGTGTTATCAGAATAATTATTTAACAGATTTGACTTTTAAAAAATGGTTTACTTCCCCAAGGTCACATGGCCAAGAAACGGTGAAGCCAAGGTTTGAATGCAGGCCTGCCAGGTTTAGGAAGCACGCTATACATTGCACAGTTGATCACAATTTTTCATCTTTTTTTTTTAACAAATGAAGAAATGAATATTCAAATGAATGTCGGTGAAATTTTTTTTACCCAAAACCTAGCCATTTGATCCTGATTGTTATGCTCTGTGAGGTTAGTTAAAATTTATGTGTGCTATAATTGGGTTATAGCTTTCATATGAAAGCTATAAATTAGTTTCATATGGGAAAAGGGGAAGGGAGGGGAGGGGAGGGGGGAGAATGGGTGGAGGGAGGGTAATTGGTGGGTCCACACCTACGGTGCATCTTAGAAGGATGCAGGTGAAACTTATTAAATGCAGAATATAAATGTCTGAATACAGTAACTTAAGAAAATACCATGAAAGCTAAGTTAAACAGTTTGATGAAAATATTTCAAATTGTATATAAACCCAGCACATTGTACCCCATGATTGCATTAATGTACACAGCTATAATTTAATAGAAAAAAAATGTGTGTGTGATGGGTTTTGCTTTCTTCATAACTCTCAGCAATAGTTTTTTTAACATGTCATCAAAAATATATAAAAATTATTAATTATATGAAATAATTACTCATTACATCATTTTTTACCAGAACATGCTACTACTGGCTTAAGAGGAGTGAGGTAGGCTCATTTTAAACATAAATATATATATTTATGTGTGTATTGCACTAGTGATTTTTATATAAAAACAAATGTCCCATTTATTATCCAAAGATATCATAAAGGCATATATTCTGAGGGAAAAAGTTGGCCAGCAATTTGTATGCAGTTATTATGATCTGATGACTAATATGCTTTCTGCTGCCTTTATGTTCTTTATTGCAACAAGGAAAAAAGTTTAGAAATTATGCTCCAGGGTCAGCAGGCATACAATGTTTGCTACAAACTGGAAGTAGCTCTAACATCAGTCATACAACTACACTTAGATATTTTAGTGAGGGTCAGGACATGGTTTAATTGAAAATTAGTTGCTAATGACATGGCAATCAATCTTTCTTCCAAAGAACCAATGGCTACTTTCTTTTTAATTTGTTGTTTGTCCGTTGTTTGTTTGTTTTTATGAAAAAATGTTCTTTGTATGCACAACTAGATTTAAACACGATTTCAAATTATTATTTTTTTAATATGGTTAGCTTTTCCTCTCTGGTATAATATGAAGAAAAATTCAAATACCAAAATAATTAAGATTTATTATCTCTTTAGAAAAAATAAATTATCTTTTTCTTTACTAAACTTGGTTTCAACCATATCATTTTTCTAAAAGAGCGGAAGATACGTGTAGAGGGGCGAATGGCCTTAATAAGAACACCTGCCAGTCTGCTGTGGCTTGACTGTAGTTTACCTGTAGTTTTCTACAGATAATTCTTTCTCAACTAGTTTACATACCTTAAAATACCAATTAAGCCTAAAAGACACACAGGGTCAGTACATGCATAGCTCAGATATATTGTAGGTTCACTTCTAGATCACAGCAATAAAACAACCATCATGACAATCACATGAATTTTCTAGTATTTTAGTGCACATAAAAATTAGATTTATACCACATAGTAGTCTAATAAGTATGTAATAGCATTAAGTCTATAAAACAAAGTATGTACTTTAAATTTTAAAGATAGCTTATTGCCAAAAAATATTAGCAATCGGCCAGGCGTGGTGTCTCAAGCCTGTAATCCTAGCACTCTGGGAGGCCGAGGCAGGTGGATTGTCCTGAGCTCAGAGGTTCAAGACCAGCTTGAGCCAGAGTAAAACCCCATCTCTACAAAAAAAAAAAAAAGCCAGGTGTTGTGGTGGGCGCCTATAGTCCCAGCTACTTGGGAGGGTGAAGCAAGAGAATCACTTCAGGCCAAGAGTTGGAAGTTGGTGTGAGCTACGATGCCACAGCACTCAACCAAGGGTGACAAAATAAGTAAATAAATGGAAAATTTTAAAAATTCTTCAAACTAGCTCGGCGCCTATAGTTCAAAAAGCTAGGGTGCCAGCCAAATACACAGGAGCTGGCAGGTTCGAATCTAGCCCGGATCCGCCAAACAACAATGACAACTATAATCAAACAATAGCCAGGTGTTGTGGTGGGCACCTGTAGTCCTAGCTACTTGGGAGGCTGAGGCAAGAGGATTGCTTCAGCCCAAGAGTTTGAGGTTGCTGTGAGCTGTGATGTCATAGCACTCTACCCAGGGTGACAGCCTGAGACTCTGTCTCAAAAAAAAAAAAAAAAAATCTTCAAGCTAAGACAATTGAAAGCAAAATTCGGAAAAAAAAAATGCTAGCAATCATCTGAGTCTTCAGTAAGTTGTAATCTTTTTGCTCGTGGAGAGGTTTACACCTATGTTGGTGGTTACCGACTGATCAGGGTAGTGGTTACTAAAGGTTGGAGTGACTGGCAATTTCCTAAGACAATAATGAAGTCCACCACATCAATTGACTCTTCCTTTCATGAAAGATCACTCTGTATGTAGCCTGTGACTCTGATAGCAAATTAATGCAGTAGAATGTCTTTCAATTTGGAGTCAATCCTCACAAATCCTGCCACTGCTATGTCAGCTATGTTCATGGGAAATTGTAAATCTTTTGTCATTTCAACAGTGCTCATAGCATCTTCACCAGGAGTAGGTTCCATATCTAGAAACCAATGTGTTTTGTTTTGGTTTTTTTCCATTTTTTGTTCATCCATTAGAAGCAACTCCTCATCTGCTCCAGTTTTACTGTGAGATTGCAGCAACTCAGACACCTCTTAGGGCTCCATTTCCAATTCTGGTGCTCTTGATGTTTTTGCTCCAGTGGCAGAAAACAAAGGAATGTGACAGACAAACAGAGAGCTCAATTTCAGTCTAATGTTCTCGTCTCATATTTTTCTTTAACTGAACCTACTTTTGCTGCCAAAATCAAAGAGGAGCATTTAAATCATTCTTTCTTCCTTGAACAAGAAAAAGCTATCTTTCAGCTGGGTTGGGGCTTCTCCATGCAAACTCTGAGGGGCACCTGGAATTCTGGTACTGACCAGATAGGCTAAACAGGGATTTAAATGTGCTGCTTAATGCATGAAGCAACTCTGGTGGTACCTAGGACCAGCTTATTTATGGACTTCTTACTGCTGTGGTATGAAAGTTCAAACAGCCTCTCCTAGCTTGTGAGCAGCGGGCCATAAAAACCATAATGCAAGCATTTTCTTGACCATTGCTGAAATCCAGATTTTTATTGTAGACTGAATAATTCCCCCCAATGATTCCACATCATAATCCTTAAAACCTACGAATGTTGCCTTACATAGCAAAAAAATAAATATAGTAAAATTTCGTGGATGTGATTTTGTTCAGGTTCTTGAGATGGGAACGTTATCTTGAGATGGGGACATTATCTGCATTACTCAGATAAGCCACAAATATAATCATATTATCTTTATAAAAGTGAGGCCCAGGGAGATTTGACACCCACAAAGAGAAGGTGACGTGAACATAAAGGCAAAGACTGGAGTGAAGAAACCACAGGTCAAGGAAGCCGTCAGCCTCTAGCAGCCACTGTAGCTAGAAAAGGCAAGAAATGGATTCTCAAGGAGACTTCAGAGATAGCACGGCCCTTTTAGAAGCTTGATTTTGGTTAAGCGATGCTGATTTCGGAATTTTGGACTCCAGAGAACCATAACAGAATACACTTCTGTTGCTTCAAGCCATCAGGGTAATGGTGATTTGTTACAGCAGCCACATGAAACTAATGCGGTTCCTCACGCAGATCTTGATGATTCACGATCTGGAAACAAAATGCATCCTGTGTGGTTGAGAAATAACCCAGGAAAGTGAAAACGTCTGTTGGGCCCTGTTGCTTGCCTGAGCTCCTATTCTGTTCTGTACCATATGATTTGGCTTTATTAGAGTCTTCCTGATTCTCCTCTGTGGAGGCCTCTGAATACTTTTAATTATCGAACCATGCAATTTTTTTAGTTCGTATTATGAAGATTTTTGCAAGGTCTCTTAGCTCAGCAATTTAAGGAATGCCCAAGACTTTGTCTGGGATACAGAAAAAGAACATTGGGCGTGAGAAACTATCGTTATCAGGATGGCTTCCTGGCCATCCGTGGGGTAGGGTTACACAAACACTGCAAGCATTGATTGGAGAAAAAGTATATTGATGCCGCCTCCCACTAGTAGAGGTGGGTTAGAGAATTGCTAAATACAAAATCATAGAAATTCTAATGAAGAAAAAAGTATTATCTGTTTTTGACTCTTTTAGTAACAGTAACAGTGAAGTTACCTGAGAAACAATCCATTACTGCTAGAACCATAGGTCTGTGGTTGGTGATTCAGTCTGTGAAGTGGAGGGACTTATTATCGCCAAAAGGGACCTGGGAAGATATCTGTTTTGATCAAAATGATTCTTTTCAGACTAATAATGAATAAAACAGTGATATAGATTGCAGAAGGAAGGGATCACTAGATTAATAAAACTGATTCATTATTGGTAACTCCCTCTGAACCCCTATTGAAAAGGCTTTTGCATGTGAAAAGTCAAGAAGCTCTTTCCCTCCTGTTAGCAACTGTAAAATGAAAGGGCAGGTTCAGTCCTCAAAATCCTCACTTAGTTACAGCTTTTGGAGAAATGTAGATAATGAAGCTATATTCCAATCTTCCAAAAAGAAAAAAAAGAGAGAGAGAGAGAAGTCCAACTCTGTCCTGAGATGTTAATGAAGAATATTCCTCCTGAGGATCCTCATGAAATGTTTAACTGCAACATGCTTAGAACATGTAATATAAAAATACTAAACAATCCTCTAATCTCTCTTTTTTCAAGAGTAATGGTTGATGTGCTAAAATTGGCATAAGTCCTTTATTTTACTTTTTTTTTTCTTTTGACAGAGGGAACAAGTTGATGCCAAGCTATCCAGAATGGTGCTGAATGATGTGGAAAATATTTGAATTACTTAGAAAAAAAAACAATAATAATCAAACACATAAAAAATACAATTAAACTGGATAGTAGTAGATGTTAGCTTTTGCATGAAATTAAGGGGCTGGTTCCTCAAACTGTGAAAGAAGCACTACAGAGTCTCTTAATTTATTTTAGCATTTGTGGCTTAAAAACCTAATTACATGAAAGAGAAATAATGCATTCATGTCGAAGGTACTTCCAATTAAAATGGTGTGGATAAAAGAGAAGATCAGATCCTGAGCAATGAAATGAATGGCGTCTCTTGACACAACTCTTGGCAAGGTAGTTTGCCTTGGATAAAGTAAAAATGAATGGAGGATTTGTTGAACACAGATCTATAATATATAGTCGCATCTAAACTTGCTAATAAAAAGCTAAGAAAGTGAAAGAAAAGCGAAAGAGCAATATTTAAATTTGTAAAATTTGTTAACACAACTTCAGAAGCACATGTGAAAGTATTGTTAAAAGTAGGCATTTATAATGAAAGCTTTGCATGGAAGTTGCCTCACCTCTGCAAGAATGTATGATTGGAATGAATATTATATCTGAATGGAGATTCTTTCCGTGATTAAATCATTGGGGAAAGGAAGTTGTACAAATTTGTTCTTTGTCCTATTTGAATCTGGCATGATTGATGAAAACATCTAGAATTACCTAGGCCTATTCAAATCACCAAATTAAAACAATGCCAGACATCTGGGACACCAGGAAATTTGGCTTATAATGAAAGATCTATTAAGTAGATCTTTATTATGCATGCATTCCTGTTCTTTTAAAATCCAATATTGACTATAAAAAAATGAAGTATCCTAGAGGCAGATAGTAGATTGATCATTTCTAGAGCTAACATAATACCTACCTCTCCCTATACAGCACTGACTATACTGTATATGGTATTTTCACTTGTAAAACATGCTGATGGACATTAGTTTGGCTGTTGTTGATTTTTCAACTTCTATTTTGGAGGAAAGCTTTGGTCAGTTGTGTCAGTTTGTATTAATGTGGTATGGACATCAACACCCTTGTATTCTCCCACAAGAATATTTCATTGATCTTGTTTATTACTACAACTTGGTGAAAAGAGATTTAAATTTGATTGAGTTATAAGGTATTGTTTTTAATTCTATCCATAGTATAATGTTGATATTTTAGTGTGAAGATAAACTGAAACTAAAGTGCAAATGCTTGATAGTCATATGACTACATAGGTTGCTTGACCAACCCAAATTAAGCATAGGGCCAGGGAAAATGGTGAACTTCCAGTTCACAATTTAGATAAAAGCTATACGAGAAGAAGGGATATGCCATTAACAAGGAAATATAACTTATTATAGCTAAAAGATCAAAGATTGATTGAATTGCTTCATTATTGGAGTAATCACGGACAACATCTGGTAATTTTATTAACCCTTATTTACAAATTTACCTGCAAATAAAATCAAATTTGCATGAGGTTCAGAGGAAGGGCAGACTCTCTGAGAGCCCCAGGAAGGTCTAGCAGAATGAGGCCTTTGGGTCCTTATAATCCACCACTTGAGCCACCCCTGTGACTAAAACCCTTAGAAAAAGCCCACGACAGCCACCCAGCAGCAAGTGCCTGGATTTTGGACACTGCTTCAAGATACCCGTTCTTTGAAAGGCCATTTGTTAGCCTGTTGACATTCATTGCAACTTATTCTAAGGAAAGTCATAAAATTATTTCAAGACCTGAAATGCCCATCGTTTAGTGATTTTTCTAAATCATCATTCCAATGGAACACGAGAGGCACAGAAGAAGTTTCTGATTAAATGAAATGGTAAGTCAGGGAGACCAGTGGAAGTCCCCATTCCTCACATGAACAGATGACTGTTCAAGCAAATAATGCTTGAGCCTTGCATCAGATTCCTGAGGAATTTCCAAACCCCCGTAGCTGAAGGAATCTTTCCTATCAGTTATAATCAGGCAATGTAAAACATGCACCAAGGTTTACAGTGAGTAGCTTAGGAGTGGAAAACAAGCACTAACCTGGAAAACTGCTACATTACACAGCACATTGATTGTTGTAATTTGAGAAGGAAAAAGACAAACCTGAATAATGCACAGAATTAAGATTTGTAATGCTTATGGCACCAAATGAACTAGATCAGCGGTTCTCAATCTATGGGTCGCGACGCACAAGAACTGTATTAAAGGGCTGTGGCATTAGGAAGATTGAGAACCACTGAACTGGATAATAACAACAGGAAAAGGGTATGATTTTTTATTGACTTGGGGGCATTATCTGAGGGGCTGACAATAATAGGACTGTGTTGATTGGAATATAAAAGGAACTTGAGATGGTGTGCCATGAAATTGAAGTCTGTATGAGAGTCGAAGGGGAAAACATTAAAGTGAGACAGGATCAGGGTGGATGTGACTCTAGCACGGAGCCTGGTCTCTTATCTGGATTCTGGGCTCTTAAAAAAGTGCTAATAGCATCTCTCTATAGTGGCTGGGCTGAAACTTTGCATCTTCTAAAATTGTCTTACCTCTGCTGTCTTATTTCTCTTCTCAATACCAATTGGTCATTTTGTGTAAGCCTCATATGATATATGTCCTCTATGTATATGAGACTCATTCCTCAATATTAGTCAAGTGTTATTGCTTAAAAACAAATAGTTTCAGTATTTTTCATGGTATTTTGCTTCTTTTGTGTACAAGCTATCACCAGCTCAGTATTTATTCTACCCCACAGCAGAAATCTCTTTAAGTTGTACTTAACTCTTCAAATGATACTCTCTCCAGTTCTGATATTAAGATTTTAAAATTTGATACTTCAAATTTGCTTGATTCATTGTTCTTTCTTTTCCCACAGAGCTCATAAGTAGTTTCTGGCTAACTCTCTTAACTTTATACTTTTAACCTCTTTTTTCTCCTTTAAGACACACTACATCTTCATAGTTTTTATTGCTACCAAATTTACATTTCAAATATGTAAACTTAGTGTATCTCTAGTGCAAAATCAGGAAGGGGAACACACCATATATATAGTGTAGGATTAATTTTGTAATTAGTGGTTCATTGAAATTATCATATAATTACCATATTAGAATTTTGTTCTCAACAAACCTAAACGGTATAAATTTCATTTAAATCTGGAAAAACAAAGTTATTATATATATCAAAACTTTAAAGTAAGTTATATTTAATATGAGTCATATCATATCTATCTACTGATTGTAATCTTTGATCATTGCTTGAAATGGCAGAATCATGCTTTGAGAAATGTGCTTCTTCTTTGAAGTTTTTCCCTCTATTTATTCCTGTGTTTTCTGGTGTGAGATTTTATGTTTATTGCCAAGAGACAGGAAAATTAGCAGAAGTGAAAGGAAAAAGTTTATAGATGCCTCTGCATTTTATTTTTTGTTTAAAACTTAAACTGTCAGGAAAAAGGAATTTCAGGTACATAATGTGTGCCTCATAGAAATATGTTTTAGAAGAAAAAATTTATTTCCTTTAATTTAGAAAGGGACCAAGAAGAAAGACCCAGACTCAGTCCAGCAGAGAGTGGGGAGGCAATAAAACCACTAAGAAAGTTAGCATCATGGAACATCCTAGCCAGCATTCCAAGTTCTCACTGAGATCCACGTGGACCAAGCCTGTGCATCAGGCACAAAAAACCGCCCATCCTGGAGTGGCCACTGGGCTGTACAGAAATTGAGGGATAATCTGTGTGCACAGATGGACGAGGAACACACCAGCCTCTCTCACCCCCAACTACTGCCTTAGCAAGGCCTAAGACTCTGAAAAATAATAATACCACAAGATGTTCTTAATTTTTCAGAAATGAAACAGCTATTGAAAGCAATGTATTGCTTAATAGCAAATACATTTCTTAGTAAAATTTGAACAAAATTTCCGAGCCATTAGAATAAATAGCAACTCTTGCAGAATTCTTCTCCTTTAATAGGCAATAGGGGGGGAAGGTATGTAAATTATCCTTTTACAAGAAAAGAGTTGTGTCTTAACCAGTTCTTAAACACATCTGAGCAGTTGAAAATGTTTCTTTTGATAATTCAATGAGAGCACTTCAGTTATACTTTGCGTCCTGTAGTCATGTTCTCGTCCTCAAGGGGGCACTTTAATATAAGGTAAACCACTTCCCCAAATTGATTCAAATTCTCCATGAGCAAAATGCTGAATTTCATGGAGTATCTGCCTTTTTACACATTTTCTGTATGTGGTATCTGCACTGTTTGTATCATACCACTAAAAACTAAATACAGTTGTGTGCTTTTTACCCTGTGTAAAATGTGAGACATTATTCTACATAGGTCAATACCATTGTCCCTTTTATCTTTTTATCGGTTTCCCTATTGAGATAGGCAAGAATGCAATGAATATTGTCATTCTGTGAATGGAAAGTAAAGTTTAAAGGGTAATACTTTGTTGATTCTCTGGAGTTATAATCCACGCTGTTTTCTAGTTTTCACCTATATTTTAATCAATTACAACTTTTTACTAGTGTAGTAGCTCAATTATTTTACAAATTCTCTGTCTAGGAAAAGTCTCTTCACTCAACAATTTTGAATGAAGGTATTGGGATGAGCGTCAGGATACTCTGAGCCAAGTCAGTAGTCAATACCGAGAGGAAAGACCATAACTAGCCAGTCCGAAGTTTAGAGCTCTTCAGGGGAGAACAGGGGTGAAAATAAAATGGTTTGACACTCAGTTTCCTAGCATTTCCAAGACCACAGCCGCATGTGGCACTCAAAAAAGGATACTCTCGCAAAAGAAGTGAAAAATTGTCCTTCAACTGTCTGAGGGACATGAGAAAGAATACAATTCTGAAATGGATATTTATGCCTCTTTAAATTTTTTTAAATTCACCTTCCTAAAAAAAGTATCCCGTTTATTATTACATTTAAATTTATATAGTGTTAATAACTACACATTGATTTATTTATTTGTAACACTGACAAATAAGAAATAAATATTAAAGGATAAAGCATAACTGGAGTTTTAAGGTCTTTAATATATTTCAACATTTAAGTTTGCTAGGTATTAAATATTAACAATCACATCTCTACTTTAATAATATTGCAATTTTTTCCAATCTATGTTCTAACAACTAACTTCAGGATCAACATATTTTATTTTTTACTCACTCTTAAGTTCAGCTTCTAGGTTTAATTAAAATTTGTTTTAATTAAAAAAAAATCAGCCTACACAGCTGGAGAATAAACAAAATTATGAAAAACACTCATAGAATTTTGAAGATTATATTTTCAACTTACACTCTTACTCGCCAGTTCAGAACTGTTTAACTGGAAATTGCTCTATAATGAAATGCTTTCTCTTTGGTAAGGCCTTTTTCACAAGACTCTTATCTAATATCATACTATAGTTCTTTAACATAAATTTAATATATCTCCTACCAAATACCTGTGTGCCATGTCAGGTTACTTAATTTTCTGTCCATGTGTCCTTTATAATGTGAGCATTCAAGTTTGAAACTCTCTACTCAAAATTTCAACTATTGGTATCAATATGATTATTAAGAAGTTTCTTAATAATCATAAGAAATTTGGCTTGAGTTTCTTGGCGATTAGGAAAAAAGTGAAAGAAAACTTTGCTGTTAGTTGTATGCAGTCCTTGATGATCACGTTATACCTGGTTTAGTGTATAAATTAGTGTACTGTAGAATGATAGTTGGATGTCTTCTCAGACCAGGAAACGATCACAGGACACTAAAGAAGCCACAGTAATGTGTAGAATCCGGGTAGATATATTTGGTCTCAGGAAGGGTTGACTATATAGAATTGGCACATAGATCCATGTTTATTGTCTATCATTATTATTTCCTGGCACAAGAGAAGTTCCATATTGAAAAATAAAACAAAACTAAAAACCTAAAATAATAAATACCTGTAAATAAAACACTATTCATTGATTGATGCCTTAGAGATGGAACCAGAAGACACCAGTGCAGAAGTCTGAGAAAAATAAAATAAAATCCTTGCACTCACACATGCAACAAAGGAAAATCTAAAGTGAATAAAATATGTAATCATAATAAGCATTGAAACGGATTACCCTTCATCCAATAATTTTACTCAAGAAGTGTGTGAGTTTCAAATTAATTGCACTGGAAATTAAAAACTGACATTGTGGCCCCTGAATCCATTGCCCCATCTCAGATTACCCATTCTTAATAGCTTAGCAGGCTTGAATCATTTCAAGAGAGTGAATCTCCAGGAAATATACATTTCTCACAGGCATTGATTAAAACTTGAAGCTCAAGGCATCAGAGACTTTAATAATTGAACTTACACCTGTGGGGCTGCTCAGAGTTCCTCTATTGCAAAAATTTCACTTTTAACTTAAGGCTACTGTGAGTATTACTAGATATTATTAGTTCAGACATTTAATTTTCATAAAACTTATAAAATTGAAAGTTCAAAGAATGTACAAATATGACGTTATAAAATAGACTTTTAAGAAGCAATGTCTCAGGAAAAGTAAAAATTAATAAAGAAATTTTAGTTTTCTTCTTTTCAAAGCTAAGCTAAATTCTTAAAGCCCCAGTTAATTAGGTGTCAAGATGTCAAACAGTAAGAAGTGATAAGTTTTCAGTGGGCTGTCTTCCCTTGAGAACTAACATTGGATAAATGATAAGTGAACTTTAAAGCATTGGGTTTTCTGTCTCCTCTTAACCTTTATATCCTTTACATCTATTTCCTAGAAAGTTTCAAGTATCAAGCAGAGATCCAAAGAGAGGTTAGAAAATGAAAATTAGACTATGACTATTTTTCTGTTGGAAGGTTTCAATGGTCTAAAACCGGTCAAATAAATCTACAACATACACTTTTGTTAACTTGCTTCTAAGAGCTAAAAGCAAGCAGGTAAGGTAAAATAATTATTTTTTTCAATTATACACCTAATGCACTTTAGGAAAATGTTCACATACATCCATAATGAGATGACAATAAGATTTTGTTCTTGTGATTCCAAATAATGTCAGGTCTATGTTGATTATATTTATTGAGAAAAAATTTTTGGAATATATTCTGCATATTAACATTGTGATTCATGGTACTATGATTTAATAATATGAGTAGCCATGAAGAAGTACTGGGGCCTTCAGTGGAATAGAAAATTTAAAATAATTCCTGAAGAAACTATGTCGTAGTGAACACAGAAGGAATTACTATAATGTACAGCTTGTAAATAAGTTGCTTGGTGACATTTAAATGAATATAAATATGTAATGGAGGAATGCTGCTCTTTTAATGCAAAGATATGGGAAATATCAGGGTGCAGAGGATATATTCTCAGGGCTGAAACACATCTTTGTTTTTCTGGAAAAACAATGTCAAGAGAAAAGTGCTTGAAATACATGCTGAGATATGTGCACACTCTTCAAAATCAGATGCTAAACATCAATTTTTCAGGAAGACTAACAAAAGGAGAGAAACATTGGCGACATCAGTCTTGTGCATTTGTCAGATGGAACTGGTGCAACAATATACTTCTTAAGAACATCAAATTCTTTCTTTTTATTACAAATTTATTTTTGTCCAGTGGCATTACTTTTCACCTTTGCAGAAATTCCTATGAGAAATTAGAATTTTTGTAGGAGAAAACTTTGATAAGATCTTGGGCCTTAGTCCAGGATTTAAGGGAGACCAGATGTAGGCCAAAATAAGGAGTCAGGAGAGAATATGAATTTATGAGATGGGAGGGGTAAAACCAGATAGTTGGGGAAGGTGGGGAAGCCCGCACATCTTCATCAGGGTCTTCAACATCTTTCACTCCTGCTTCTGTGTGCGTAAAACTCCTCACTCTCCCCCCTACGCGTAAAAACCCCATACCTTCAGTAGAGACAGCAAGGACATCAAATGCTAGAAGTGTTTATAGAAATGGCGAAGAAGTAGGACTTAGCAGAGTAATGTGCAGAATAAAGGCAATACTCAAATTTTTTGAGAAAGCAGAAAAGCATGTGAAAATCAGGGAAATAATGTAAAGGAAAAAAAGATGACTAATAGTCACAAGTTTTGAGTGTTGCGGTCTAGTCAGGTTTAATTGGATTAATAGCAGGCCGAAAGTGATTGAGTTGATACCCAGGTTTTATAAATTTATAAGCAATCTTTTTAGTAAATATAATAATTTCTATCCTCTTAGCTTGACCAGCATCATTCCTAAAACAACCTCTCGATGCACTGTTAGAGGTTTGAGTGACATGTTATGTCCATGACATGTTAGAATTTTTTTTCTTCTGATGTCTAAAGGCAAATGAGAAAATATTAGTAAGAAGCTAAATATTACAGGAATCTAGACGTATAAGCTGCTGAGATTCTAAGTAAGTTTTTGCTTCAAGGAACTAATTTTTTGTGGACATGACTCTGCGTTCCACTTGTTTTCATTTTCTCTATCCATTTCTTTTTGTATAATTTTATCTTAGAAAATGCTTCTGCTCTCTGTGGTAGGACTTCTGAAAATAAACGGAAGGCACACCATGAAAACACAGAATCATTAAAATGTACTTGGGAAATGTCTACATATTAGAGCTAAAGTGAAAAAGACAGGAGACATTGTTTAGGTTGAAATAAATGAAGAATGGCTGGTGCCAAGCTGCAGAAGCTGGATTTGAGATGGAGGAGGTGACAATGATGAGTGTAGATATCAGATGATTTGAAATCAACCAAATGAAGAGGAACTTTGGAGACATTGCACTGTGTGTGTAGATTTCTAAGGTATAAGAGGGGTACCATATTTCAAATTCAGGCAAATAAACAATTTCTGTAAGTGAGTAAGCATAAAAAAAATTCAGGGGCACAGTGACAAAAGCAGAATTGAAGATCTCCTCAGACCTTCAGGCTGTTATCAAATATGATTCTTTAAAACAGAAATTATGACTGAGTATCACACATGGTAAGTGCACATCTCAATGATAAATACAAATGTGATTGAAGAAAGACAAGGAATTAAAAAAAAGAGGGATAATGGGGGAAAACACAAGAGAAGGTACAAGGGAGTTATTAAAGCACAAACATGAGAATAAAGGAAGGATGAGAGGGACGTTTGGGAAAGCTATGTGGCCAAATGGTCCCACATATTTTCATCAGTTAGAATTGAAGTGCAACTGTGTTCTCTGTTTTCATCATATATTTTTTATTTAACACTAGAAATCTAGCAGTAATATGAGTGCTCAATCTCCAAGAAACACCCTCTTTACGATGGTTTTCCCACCAACATTTTCATTCCATAGTATGAAAGGGTTTGTGCTCTGTATAGGGTCCTAGGTTTGGAAAATACAGGGGTCATTATAATTGCAGAAATAATCAGAATTATGAGGGGAGAAAAGCCTGTTTCTGAGTTTGTATCTATCCATATAATGAACAATGAATTCATTGTCTGGTCTGCCAGCATTCAACACATGGCCTTTGACTGAGAAAGAATATCAGAAATCCAAATTTAAGCAATTATCCTGGCATAATATAGCTGCTGGCTGTGTACATAGCTTGACACGGTCATTAGTTTTTATGCTGTTTTAAAGTAAATGTGTTACCAGAAACCCAATTTACTCCTGACAGAATACCATTAGGCGACCAAACCATGAAGACTGTCAAAGGTTTTCTCTAAGTGAAGCAGGCTGCTGACGTCAGGTGCCCTACTGTCAAAAATATATTTACACACTCAGGGATTTTGTTAAACTCAATTTCTTTCCTTCCTTGTTTTTCTTATAAATGTCTCATCCTCTCTACTAGTGATATTTACCATTAACAAAGAAATTTTTTCTATATTAAAGTCTATAGTGCATGGATAGTGGCACCCTACTTTAAATGATGGTGGGACAGCTGGCCTAGCATGTTGGCACCCAAAGAAAAGGAGGGAGGGTAAGAGAAATACATGCCAAGTGAGAAATAAGGACACAAGCAATGAGCTGTGACTAAGAACTTCAGAGCTTGGAAACTTTTTCAAATGCCTTCACCCCTTCCTCAACCAAATCTTGACATTTGAAACATCTTCAGATGTTAATTTCAAAGACATGTCATAACATGACAAATAAATCTCAGCTGATGCGCATGAGTATATTATAACAGCATACTTTTTGACTCTCCAGCAGCAATGTAGATGAAATACTGATTGTTATAAATCTGAAGGAAGTTTTCCCTATTTAGCATTTAGAATATTGTTGTCACATGAGGGGATATTACTCCAGCTTTGGTCCAAGATGATCTAAACAAGAGTTCCTCAAGCAAAGAAGGGTGGTGGAGCTGGCGAATAAAAATTTTGTGAAAAGAAAAAGACATAGTTCATTTAGGAAGTAATGAGAAATTCTGTGTTTAAAGCTTACAATCTAGGACTTTGTCATAGGAAAAGAAAGTGTCAAATTAACTTTGCTTCATATTTTAAAGAGCAGTTAATAAAAGTAGTTAGATAGGTATATAAATAGATGCATTTATATACTAAACAAATGCTCAGTGAGTACATACGGTATTCTGAGTACACCCAGGTTCTGGAAATATAATAGTGAATAAAAATAAGTTTATCATATGATGGGGCTAATATGCCCATGTGCATGATTCACAATACAGTAGATTGTTTCTGGCGGTGGTAAATCCTATGAAGTTGAAACAAACCCCCATGATAGCAAACATATGGGATGGATATGGCCAGTCACAAGTTGTTGAGAAAGACCTGTCTGAAGAGGTGACTTTCGGGTTTACCATGTGCCGGGAGATGCTTCAGGCAGAGGAATAATGCACAGAAAGACCCAGAAAAACGATGAACTTGAGGAAGAAAAGATTTAGTTTGGCAAATTCTTGCCGACAAAGCATCATAAAAGGCGGAGTTGCTATGAAATGGCAGAGTGATAAGCGGAATCTAGGTCATGAAGAAATACACAGGCCAGTAAGAGGACTGGCTTTAATCTTCTGTAAAATGAAAAGGCACTGGAAATAATTGAGCATGGTGCAGAGTGATCTGATCTATGTTTTAAAGACAGCAATCATTATATATTATAGGCGAACTGAAGTTGCCTATTAAAGTAACTGTGGCTGCCGTATAGAAAAGAAATAGTGTTGGCTTGGACCACATGTTCCATGAAGATGAAGTCAAGTAGATAACTTTGAGATATCTTTGGATAGTCGAGAAACTATCCAGCCACATAATACGCAAAGGAGAGACATTCACGTCTGGATACTTTCCCAACAGCGTTTTGTATTTTGAAGCAGTGTTAATATGTGTTAGCAACTTCTCAATAATTGGATATAGAGATTGGAGAAATGTTTTAAGTATCAAGGATGACTTGGCTTTTGGTTTGAGGGCCATTATGGGGAATTTCCTGAGTTACAGAGGACCCAACTGTCATTTTGTGAAACTTAAATGTATTCTTTTTATATACATATATATAGATAAACATTTTTATTCTAATATTATAGTAATAATTCAAGTGCAATTTTCTTTGAAAATTGAAAGAAAATTTTTTATGAAATTTTTTAACAAATTTTTTTGTTTTAACAGAGTTGACTTTTCTTTGAAAAAGAAACTTGTTAGATATTTACAAAACTTGTTAAATGTCTTTTGTCAAACATAAGCATATTCTTTTCAATCCTCCACAGCAGTCAGAACCATGTAGCAGAAATAAGATTTTTTTTTTAAAGCCTACTACATTTTGTTATTGCTAAAAAATCTGAATTAGTTGTCAAGGTCTCAAAAGCAGTGATTAATTAACTTTAGAAAGCTCTATCAGGTACTCTGACATAAAATCATGAATCCAAATATCAGTGTCTGGCAGTGACGTGTCCGCTAAATAGACCACTACTTTCCGGTCCCAAGGGTTAGTGTTTTCAATAACTGTCTGCACCAGTGCCACCAGAGGTTTCTTCTCCACATGATTTAAATGTATTCTTTCAGAAAAGAATATCAACAGAGGTGGTTAAGTAGGAAAGTATGATCACTTCTAACTTTTGTCAAGATAACGTTTGTAACATTGTAGACAATGAAGTAGAGTGTCAAAGGTAACATGTAGAATTCTGTTAAAGTATTCCAGGAAGCATTAAACTCTCCCATGGTGCATGATTTTTAATTTCTTAAATAAAGAAGTAGGAGTTTTATACAGGGATACAGATAATTATTTGGAGATAAGTAATTTCCCTCAAATATAAATGGCTCATGTAATTCAGGGCCATTTAATGACCTACTTCCTTATTTGAGCAGGTTCTTTAGTTTCTTGGGCTGGAAACTGTAGAAAATATAACATATAAGGTGAACATTCACAAGAGGAAAATTTTATAATATAGATCACACTATAATCAGTTACAAAGCATTGTAACACAGGGTATCCATAAAATTTTGTAAGGTTTTTTTTTTTTTCAGTCACAACACTATTTTCAAATTTTGTTTCAATGATATGATTAGCAAAAAACCATTACTAACACTACATATAATCTGGTGACTTGCTTTTCGTATCACAAAGAAGAACGATTGGCACAAGGCCTTTCCTTACTTTGAGGATAGTGACCCAAGAAATAAAATTAGATGCAGGCAATCCATAAAAGGAAAAGATATGGACCTCATAAAAGAAAACCATTTACTCTCTCAATGATCACGTGAACAGGAAGAGCAACGAGCAATAGTATGCGAGAAAACATCTGCAAACCACGCATCCAGTGGCAGACTTGTATTCGAATACAGAAAGAAATCTTCAAACTTGAGCAACAATGCATACAATGCAATTCAACATTGGTGTGTATGTGTGTGTGTGAGTGTGTGTAACATTCATGAAAGTAATGGCAAGTGAGCTCACGAAAAATATTCAACGTCCATACCCCTTAAGGAAATGCAAATTCAAACTACAGTGAAATTTTACTACACACCTATCAAAGTATCAAAAATAAAACACAGAAATAACACCAAATGCTTGAGAAGATGAAGAAAAATTGAATCACTCATGAATTTTGGTGATATGTAGAATGATATAGCCTCTCTGGAAAACAGTTTGGCAGTTTCTTAAAGACAAACACAAAAACCCTGAATTGGATAACACCATAAGACCCAGCAAAATTACTCTGTTGGGAATGTATTACAGAGAATGAAAACAGGCTCACACAAAAATATGTATATGAATGTTTATAGTGCATTTATTTGTAATAGTTCCAAACTGGAAAGAACCCAAATATCCTTCACCAAGTGAATGGTTAAATAAAATGTGATATGTACATACTACAGTATACTATGCAGCAATAAAAATAGAATAATATAGTGTCATTAGCTATTATCACCATGTTATACAATAGATATCTTGAACTTATTCCTCCCATCTAATTAAAACTTTATATCACAAAATGATAGCTATTTGATATAATGCAACATTAACAACCTATATTTAGTCATTCTGCAATGTGTCTATACGGTAAAACACCTGTAAGTGGACCACCTAAGGGACTGTAACAGACTGGTCATCATACGGAGGTGGTCAACACAAGGAGCTAGGTCTACTGTAGTGATACGTACATGTGTAAATATCTGGCCTATGAAAATTAGATCAATTTAGGGAGGTGGGCAATGTAAGGAGTTGGTCAACTATGGAAGTTCTGTTGTCTTTTCAAACAGTTTCAATCATGTTTCAAACAGTAAATCTAAATAGTTTTACTAGTCAACTAAACAAAAAAATAAGTCATTGAAATAATCAATAATTTGAATGAATCACAAGGTTATTATTCTGAGTGAAAAAAACTAATTTCAAAAGGTTATATCCCTTTTATATAGCATTCTAAAAATAGCAAAATTATGGGGATAGAAAACAGATTAGTGGTTCTGAGGATAATAGAATGGGGCAGGGAAGGAGATGGCTGTGGCCATAAGAGGGTTCAATATAGCATATGATTATACAGTTGTATAAAAATAATTATGCAATTGTGATGAAGCTCTTCTGTGACTGTGATAGTGGTAACAGAAAATCTGTACATGAAAGAAGATTTTATACATCAAAAAAAAATGCACAAGAAATCAGTGCCTGTGAAATTGACAAAATTTGATAAAAAGGTTAACAGATTATATTGATGTTAATTACATGATTTGTGATATTACACTAGAGTTATTCAAGTTTAGGTTAAACTTCTTGAGGGATATTCAGAATTTCTCTGTACTATTTCTACAATTTTATGTAAATCTAAATTTAATTTTAGAATAAACTTTTCATATAATTAGCTGCTGTCATCCTGAAGTGAAGGTGAAAACAGCCTGAATAGGTACAGTGTGATTATGTCAGTGAACAAATTCATGAAAAGCTAGCCAGGTTCCGATTCTGCAGATTGCAATATTTGAATTACACCTCTTTATTCTCTCAGATTGGGGCAGCTTGAGCTGCAATCAACATAGAGTTAATTCCCTATGCTGTTTATTTTCCTTTTGGGACAGATACTTTACCTTTGTCTTAAATTATAGCCACAAATTGAGCTTAGTAAATGCTCTCATATTGTGGATGACCAACCACCAATGACAAAATTACCTAATGTGCTTAGGAAGAAATACAGAGTTCTACACTGCCCTCCTGACCTACTTAGAATCTGAGTGCACAATAATGATCACCAGAAAACCTTCTGAAGCTTCTTTCAAGAGATTCCAGTATTTGAGTGTTACATGGAATGACAATTTGTACAGAGAAAAGCAGGGTGTCCCAAAGTTCACCTATAAAGTCTCCATACGTAGGAAAAATAGAAAATTGTAGCAAAATGTGCCTTTACTTACAAAATATTCATTACAAAATTATATTAAAAGGTGGCCAACACAGAGAATATTTTGTAAATATTTTGTAAAATCTTGTAATGAATATTTTGTAAATGTAGTAGAACCTCCTTAGTTGACCACCTCCTTAAGTTGCCTTAATTTACATAGACTAGACACGCACCACATGTACATATCAATAGAATAGGCCTAAGTCCTTTGTATGTTGACCAGTACGTTACAGCCCTTGGATGGTCAGATTCTAGAGGTTCTACCGTAAAGGTTCATTAGCTGCTATTTCCCATTTTCTCTATGTACAGAGACTTTGTGTTGGCATTTGGGGCACCTTGTTATATGCACAATAGTTTAGCCCTGGCTATCAAGCTAGGAAGGCTTGTGTTCTGATAGTCACTCTGTAACTATTAGAATTTCATTAAATATATTAATTTTTTAAAATCTCAAGTTCTTCATTTAATAAATACTAACAATAATGCAGGATTTGGTGATGACTCAGTGAATTAAAAATTTAAATTGCTTACAAAGCTGTCTAAAAATGACATGAAATTTTAACAATTATATATCTATCTGTCATATATCTATCTTCTGTTTATCTATATTATCTCTAGATTTCTTTCTCTATAATTTTTGGTATTTAAATGCTCATATTAAATTTTCTATTTTAAATTTCAAGACATTTTAAGGCAAGGATTTTGTTTCTTTTGTATTGTACTGGTGTCCTGGATGCCCTGGTTAATCTAAAGAAAGAAATCTTGACTGATTTCTTGGATGATATAGGTGTTCATACATTTGGAAAAGATAAATAGCTAGGTAATTTGTTCAATATTTTTAGAAGCAGTTAATGTACTTCGTAAATTATATCTTTATATTTCATATGTAATTTGCATGTTCTTATTTGTAACAAGGATTTCCTAGGACAGTTGGACATATTTTTCTCATGTACTCATTTTTTCTCATCTCTATATTGGCCCCATAAACAATGTAGTTATGAATTAAAACACTGACAATAAATTATCCACTATATTCCAGTATCTAGTAATAATTTATGTGCTGTTAAATATATCTTAAAGCCTTCAAAAATTAAAAATTAAATAATTGTTTTGAAATAAAGTAAATCCTTTTTTTAGTTTACATTATTGTAGTTTTGAGCTTATATAAAGTCAAGGATATTAGCTCAGTCAAATGTGATTATATTCCTGTTGGGACTGAAGGGTTCATCATCTCTTGCACCTTCTTATAGATATTTGTGGAAAACAGTTGTGATTTTTTTGTGTTCCATTAACATTTTAATATTAACTAGATTTATAGTATCACTGTGGTGAATTAATCTGTAAATGATGTATAAAATGAAATATCCTTACCAACTTCTGATAATGGGCTGAGTTCTGCTATACTCAGTTAGTTCTTTTAATGTGTGAGTGTTCAATCCTATTTAAACTTTTTATTTTATTTTTTATTATAAGTACATCTTTAAAAATTATTCAAAAGAAGAGAGGAGAGTCAAGACTTAGATTTAATAATGCATTATTGAGAATAAATATGGAACTTCTATTTTGACATATAACTATATTCCACAATATTAATGTATGTAACTGTAATATTTTATTCATTTATATAACTTACAAAGACCTTCCAAACCACACAAGACAATTCTCTGCTGGAGAAACTAAGTGTATTCAAATAGTACTGAGGCACATTGCCAACATCTGAAAATTCTTGCAGTGGGCTCGCAAAGAGTTCAATCAGCCATGTCTAAGATCAATTTTAAGACAATTGAGTTTGATATTATCCACAGATTTCAAAATGCATTCTGTGATACAAACAAACTAATTTAAACCATAGAAATTCTCAGGAGAGGATTTCACTTTTCCTAACCAAAATGTTTAATAGTGCAAAGGTTTGGAAAGAAAATCTATATTAGCTCATCAGATTAGAAGTTTCTGGCAGCTATGGAATGTGATATGACTACTGGACCCTACGGCTGTGTGCTAACCATCATTTCTTTTGCCATAAAATTTGTTCTTTAGCCAGAGTTACAGCATGACGTGTTCTTGAATCAAACATTTTATAAGAGTTTATAAAATTGTTCTGCTATGATAGTATTAATAGGATAGGCTAACCCATACCTAGAATTTGTCTCACATTTATCCCAGTCAATAATAATTGCAACTGATTTTGAACAGCACTAGTTTGAACTGCATGGGTCCACTTACCTGCAGATTTTCTTCTATCTCTGACACCCCAGAGACAGCAAGACCCACACCTCCACTTTCTCCTCAGCCTACTCAGTATGAAAAGATGAGTATAAAGAGCTTTCCAATGATCACTTAATAAATACTAAATATATTTTCTCTCATTCTTATGACTTTCTTACTAATATTTTGTTTAGCTTACTTTATCATAAGAATACTTCCAGCCACTAGTAGACTACTAGTAGTTAAATTTTGGGGGACTGGATTTTGACTGTATGGATGCTCATCCATCACCCACTTTGTTCAAAAGTCAACTCTCCTAGTTTTCCAAGGTGTAAGGTATCTGATGTAATCAATTAACTAGCAAAGGATTAGTTGGCCTCCTCAAAAAAGTAAGGAGCTCAGCATTAAATTCTGTTTCTGTAAGAAATCAAGCCTTGATTTTTGCTGTTTCTGGAATAATAGCAACTAAATCTACCTTGGATAACAGGAGGCTAAGCTGTTTAGACTATGCATGGGCTCCACTGATGGCAATCAAGGCTATTGAAATCATGAATCCGTTCTATGATGGCTAATGAAAGTGGCAAATTGGAATCAACCAGAGTGGTTACTGTGGCTCTTTAGATCCTCCTCCATGGTAGATGCTCTTTGGTGTGTAACATGTGAATCAAAGGTCATTTGCTTAGTGCCTACTCACTTATGGACATCTGTATAGCTCTTCCCCACACCTGTTTATTGCTCACCACCCTATTGTTTTCCTTCAAGGCCCATATCCACCTAGGCAAGCCCTTTAGCACTCCCTGTTATTTCATGTAGATATTTCCCATAAGCAACTTCTATTCAACAGAAGTTAATGGCCATGTATAACCCTGAAAGGCCAGCACAGTGGGTTTCACCTCAGCACTGCTTTCAGAGCCTCTTCTTCTTGAGTGTGTAAAGAAGTAGCAATAGATTTTTTATTTGTACCTGTACACTAAGCCACTTTATCCTCCTCTCCCTCTCCTATATGGATATAGGTGTGAATTGAAGGAGAGATCAATGATTTTGTTATATCTCAGTGGTGATGTAAGAAATAAACAAAGTATCGTCTAGATTTAGTGAAAAATAATGAGATTGTAAAATCCAATTGGAATATGAAATGATATGCTATTGTTTATCAAAAAGAACATTTTGATAATGAGAGATTTAATAACCTGAGTAGGTGAGTAGGTGTAGGGGTATATACCTATAATCCCAGATACCTGGGAGATTACGGCAGGTGGATTGCTTGAGGCCATGACTATGATTGTCCCACTGCACTCCAGTCTGCTCAACATAATGAGAACTTGTCTTTATTCATTTATTTATTTATTTATTTATTTTTAGGTTTTTCTTTTTTCCAAAAATTGTGCCAAAGCAAAGCTGCAGTTGCTGGGGGAGTGCTGTGTGGGTGTCAGCAGTACTGATCTCACTACACGCTCATTGGACAGAAGCACAACCCAGAAAAAGGATGGTTGAGAACCTGTCTCTAAAAATATAATAATAACTAAAAATAAGTAAGTAACTAGGTTATCTACCCAACATTTAAGATCTTTAATCATAGAAAAAACGTAAATATTAATGGTAGGGGCCCTACATACGTTACCTGAAAGATTTTAAGGAGCAGTTCCTCCAAATATAAGGAGCTTGTGTCAAACTATAAAGTAACATGCTGATGATTCCCTCATCAACAAAGTCTTGATGAGAGACAGCCATGGTCTGATTATCTGTGTCCCTTCAAGATTCGTATGTGAGTATCCTAACCCCCGACATGGTGGTATGAAAGGTAGGGCTTTGGGGAGGTAGTTAGGTCACAAGGGCAGCACCTTCATGAATAAAAGAGAACACAGAGAGATCCTTTCCTTTTCTACCAACTGAAGACAACGCAAGAAGGGACCATCTATGGAACAGCAAGCAGGTTGTCACCAGACTCTGATGCCGTGATCTTGAACTTCCCAGCCTCCAGAACTGTGAAAAATAAGTTTCCGATATTCATAAGAAAACCAGTTTGGGGTATTTTTTTTATAGCAGCCCTAACTTATTAAAACAAGTACAGAAAAGATCATTGAAAAATCACACAGTTGCAAAGACCAATGCTCCCAAGACAAAACTGCATATTTCATAACTTTTCTTTAGTTTTTCTCTCCCAGGTGGAAGATGTTTTAGGATTTCAAAACAGATGTTCCCTAGAAATCCTAAATCTTGGCACTTAATTCAGTGAATTCCATTTTTCAGATTTGATGATCACTTCACCCCACGCCCACCCCACGCACACAGGGACACCATTCTCTTACCGCCACTTTCCCTATTTATAGGTCTGCAACCAAAACATTGCAATCCACCTGGATTTATAAAAGTGTGACTGAACTGTGAATCTCTAATCTGTTTTGCACTAATGACTCTGGAAAAAAGGTGTGTTGAGCAATCCAGATGCAGACTTATCTATATTGAATAACGTCACAACAAGATGACAGAAAAATTATTTCTTTACTTAAAATAAACTTGTATGTTTAATCATTTATTTGATTAAATTTACCTTCTTATTTTTATTTTCAATAACACTAAGGTTGTGCAGCAAGCCTTAAACTTTTATTGGCTAGACAGGTTATTGAAGACTCTTAAGAAATTAACCTGGAGTTAATAATTTTTTCAAATAATCTTCAAAATGACAAACTTTACATGTGTAACCAAATTAACGATATTTTGTCTAAAACACTGAAAAGTTAATGTCTTGGGATTTATGAGCTCTTAGGTTCTTTGCTCTTCAAGAATGTGAAGATTGGTACTTTTGGTTACAAATATTTCTCTTTGAGCATATCACTTTAACTCAAAGAACCAAATGTTTTATTTTATCTGGTGTCAAGTTATCTTTGCTTTTTAATTTACAAATCTTTTAAATTTATATTGTTTTCCCCTAACAATTTAGATAATCAGCAGGTTATATCGACAACTTTCTGTTTGCTAGCAAAAATTAGAGAACTTACATTTCATTTTCTTCTAATGGGTGATTATTGCCATAGGTAGATGCTATTTCAGGGTTTGGTGCATAGTTTGACACTAAAAGTAATTTCAGGCACTAGAAAGATGATATGTCTTCTGGCAACAAGATCTTGATTAGAGCCCCCTTTGTTCAAGATATACATAATTTTTAAATTATATATATATTGAAATCTTATGTTTTAGCCTCCAGGCTGAAATTCTTATGAATTAAATATAATAAATAAAATGCAAAAAGTCATTATAAAATTAAAATTAATTTTCTTTTTAGCTCCTTGAGGTGACTTCTAATCTTATGTTTGCTGCTCTTTAAAGTCAAATTCTTTTTAAATAACAGTTGAAGCAATTTGGGTTCTATAAGTGTTATTTTCAATGATTGCTCATGTTTCCATTCCTAAGACCATTAAGGAAAAGCTGGTCCTTGTTATTACAAGTCAAACAATTTAAAAAACACCCTTGCGTAGTTCATTCAAGAATACACTCTGTTATTTCATATTATCCAACATTATATTTATTAAACACACAGTAGATAGCACTTTCAGTAAGAGTAGTTCTTCTATCCATTTAGAAAAATAAAGCTATTTCCAGCTTTCTATTAATAGTTGCTATAATAAGGAATGCATCACCCCGGCACATTTTCTTCTCCTGGATGAGAGTAAGGCATTAGGTGTGCACTGCCTGGATATTATGTTTTTTTTCAGAATTACAAGATACAATTCTCAATGGAAATGAACTAAATTTTACTTGTAATACCTAAAGTATTGTTCTTCTGAGCATAAATTTCAGTCAGTGAGGTAAAGCCAATGCAGATACATCTATTCTTTTCATAAAGGGAATCGACTCACAGTGTTAGCAAAATTGGCAATTTACTAAAAATAACTAAGCTAGGTCTTAAACTAAACAATCTGCAGCATAAATTGGATGTCCAAATACTTTAGGAGGATGTTAATATAACTAAGTCACCAACTCTCAGTGAATGAATTGAATGGAATTATTTTTATGGTGTTTTCCAGCATTAATATTGTATTATGAACGTATAATTCTCTTTAAATGAAAGGATGATTAAACTGAGTTTAGGACTATTTAGAAGCAAAAATATAAATCAAAAGACAGAATTGTAGTATTAAGGAAGGCAGAAGCGTTAAAGAGCTTAAGATTTAAGATGCTAGTTCCTTTCCCTTTTTAAAAATTATCACCAGCTTTTAAAAAATACACAGAATATGTTATGCTACAGAGAATATTAAAGTAATCTATTTTCATTCTACTGATAATAAGTATATTGGTAGAAAATTATATGGAGTTTACAGTTTTTTATTTTTTACAGGCAGAGTCTTACTTTATCACTCTCGGTAGAGTGCTGTGGCCTCACAGCTCACAGCAACCTCCAACTCCTGGGCTTAGGCAATTCTCTTGTCTCAGCCCCCCGAGCAGCTGGGACTACAGGCGCCCGCCAGAATGCCCAGCTATTTTTTTGTTGCAGTTTGGCCAGGGTCAGGTTCAAACCCGCCACCCTCAATGTATGGGGCCAGCTCCCTACCCACTGAGCCACAGGCACTGCCCAAGTTTACAGTTTAAAATTTATTTCAAATGCAGACAATTATCTATAAATTTTTAATGTGATTAGACTTAAATTCATTGAGCGTCAGGGCAAAATTCTGACTTTGGTCTTCAAGGACTGTGAAGGTTTATTTAATAATTTGCCACTTATTTGTCCACAGATGATGTGTAGAGATTTCAATGGTTTCCTAATATCCACTTAGGAAAGAGAGAAGCTCTTGTAGTCTCTTCATAATCAGCTGTCTGGGAAGATATCATCTTCTATTCTACAAAATATATCTCAAATCAAGGGGGTGATTTTAATGTCTACAAATGTACTTTAATAGGAGTCTACTTTCATTGCAAGATGAGGGAGCAAATGAAAACAGACGTATGCTAAAGTTTCTGGGAGAGTACATGGATTAATTGTTTAGATTATTTTCAGGGGCGGATTTTGGTATGAATAGGGGAAGAGAAAAGGTAAAACACCAGATTTCAGAGAGAAAAATATGTCATAGGACTAAGCAGAAGGAGGACAGATTAGCAGAAAGATGAATTACTTTCAATTAAATTATTTTAATTACTTTTAAGTTAATTACTTTAGAGTTTTAACAAAGGCCAGTCCTGCATTGCCTTTATATCATTTCTCAGAGTTTGACAACATACCTTTGTTCACAGAATTCCAGAATTGTCTCTAGTTCCTTAATAACTGCGGCATTCAATTTACCATAAAATTATTGATATCCTAGCAATAAAATATTCTTTTTAAAACTTAAAATGTAATTTACATGTAGGAAATGTACAGATTAATGTACAGTTTGCAAGTTTTGACCAATTAGCACATATAAAGCCACCACCCCAGTGAAATAAAGAGTATTTCCACACCTCTAAATTTATTCATGCCATTTTCCAGTTAAGTGGCTCCAAAGGCTACACAATGATTTTTATAACAAAAGCTTGGTTTTGTCTGTTTTAGAACATAATATAAATTGAATAATATATATGTGTGTGTGTGTGTGTGTGTGTGTGTATTACTCTTTTTTACTGGTCTCTACAATAGCCCACTCTTTTATTATTCACGTTATTAAAAATGATTTCTTATTTTGATTTTAATTTATTATTTTTAAATTTAATGGATGTATAAGAGTTGGAGATATTTATGGGGTACAGTGATATTTTATATAAGCATATAATATTTATTAATAAGCATACAATATATAGTGATGGATCAAGATTACTGGAATATCTATCTCCTCACACATTAATCATTTCTTCATATTAGGAAAATCCCAATTCTACTCCCTTAGTTATTGTGAAATATACAAAAATTACTGTTAATGTAGTCCCCTGGTAGTGCTATTAAACACTAGATCTTATTATTTCAGGCTTATTTCACTTAATATAGTATCTTCCAGCTCCATCCATGTTGATGCAAATGACAGAATTTCATTCATTTTAAGCTGAATAATACATTTTCTTTATCAATTTCTTTGCATTGACTCCATAGCTTTGCTATTGCAAATAGTACAGCAATGAAGATGGGAGTGCCATGGCACTTTGACATGCTGATTCAACTCCTTTGGGTCTATATCGAGCAGTGGGACTGCAGAATCAGAGAGCAATTCTATTTTCAGTTCTTTGAGGAACTCCCATACGGTTTTCCATAGTGTTTGTACTAATTTACATTCCCACCAACAATTCATAAGGGTTTCCCTTGAGGTTTATAGTTCATGATTTATATTGTTGAGTAGTTGATAGATGTACTAATAATTTATGCTCTACTTACCTACTTAGGGATCTTTGAGATGGCCCATTTTGATACTATTACAAATATTTTGTGTAAGTATGTTGTGATCATATATTTTCATTCTTTCAGAAAATACCCGGAAGGGAAATTCTCAATATTCTATTGCTAAACTGTTTTCCATATGACATGTTTACTCTAAGTAGCACTGCATAAGAGTTCAGATTGCTCCACAATTTCATCCACATTTAGTGTTATCCACCTTTTAAATTTCAGTCGTGGTTGATGTGACATTTTAATTCAAGATAGTTTAATATCCAATTTCCTGAGGACTATAAGGTCAATCATCCTTTCATGGACTTATTTGACTTTTGCATTCTTTTAATTTGAATTAATATGAGGTACAAATTTTTAGGTTACACTGTTCTTACTTTCAGAGTGAAGTTCCAGTTGTGAAAGATCCCCTCACTCATGGGGCATGTTATACACCCTCACAATGTGCACATTAGGTATATTTTTTCTGGGTACAATCCAAGTATTTCCCCCCATTTTTATTAGGTTATTTGTTTTCTACTATTCAGCTGAAGGAGAGCTTTGTATATTCTGGATATCAACACTTACAGAGAATACTTTCTTTCAAAAAGAGATTTGCCTTCTCATTTGTATAAAGGTGTCTTTCAAACAATGATTAGTAAACTAGAGCCTGTGTGCTAAATCCAGTTTGCGGCTTGCTTGTAATAAATAATCTTTATTGGAACACAACCTAACCCATTCGCTCATGCATTACCTGTGGTTGTTTTCACTTTACAACAACAGAGTCAAGTAGCACAGAAAGTCCACGTGGCTCACAAGTATTTATTCTCTGTTTTTGTTTTGTTTTTTTGTAGAAACAGAGTCTCACTTTATCACCCTCAGTAGAGTGTCGTGGTGTCACACAGCTCACAGCAACCTCCAACTGCTGGGCTTAGGTGATTCTCTTGCCTCAGCCTCCCAAGTAGTTGGGACCACAGGCACCTGTCACAACACCTAGCTATTTATTTGTTACAGTTTGGCTGGGGCCGGTTTTGAACCCGCCACCCTCGGTATTTGGGGCCAGTGCCCTACCCACTGATCCACAGGGCACTGCCCTATTCTCTGGTACTTTACAGAAAACAAAACAAAACAAACAAACAAACAAAAACCACAAACCAGATTTGAAAGAATAGAACCAAATTTTCTACAATATGCTATACTATATTTTTCTTTTATGCTATTTTTATGCTATAAAAATGTTGTCTAGAACACAATAATAAAGATATTCTCTTATATGTCAAAGTGATAAGTGTGGTCCTCACCCAGCTAGTGTACACTGTACCGTTTTGGTGTGGACTTAATCTCTCCTCTCCTCTCCTTCTGACCTGATTGCTTTCCTTTGAGTTTTACTACAAAGTTTGCATTGATTAGTTCTAATGAAGTATCCTGGAAATAAATTAGAGGATGTGAGGGAAAATATTAGCTATCTCTTGATTCCTAGGAAAGAAATTCTAATTCAGAAAACCATGGATAAGGGGGAAAATTTTAGTTAGGAATTCCCTATGTTGGACTTTGGAAACAGAATTATTTGATATACAAAGTTACTAAGGATAAGTAAGAAATGTCCTATTTCCTTTAGTACTAAGTTTGAGAGTTGATATTTCTGACATTTCACATTGACACTTCTTGTAGCTGTGTGTATGTGAATGTATATCCTAATTCTTTCAAATCTACATTTTTGCTAGTGATTATCTTTTAATTCTTTTAGAGCAATTTTTGTGAAACCATGAATAAGTCAAACATTCATGTTATTTTTGAATGTGAATTCCACAGTGGAACCAGTGCAGTGTAGACAGCTTGAAATACCTAGGAAGTGTGTGGGAAGGGTGTGGCTAATGAAAGCACAGCACATACATGGTTTGAGAAGTTCCATTCCAGTGATATTAATCTTGAAAATGAGCCTTATGTGTGACCTGAGACCAAGGTGAATGATGAACTAAAAGCTGTAGTGAAAGCAAATCCATCTCCAACTATGGGTGAATTAGCAGCAAGCTTTGATATTTCTAATTCCAACCATACGGGTCCATTTGAAACAAATGAGCAAGGTAAAGAAGCTGGATCAGAAGAGAAATTATCTCTAAGCTTCTTCTCTTTGCTGTCATACAAAAAAACAAACCATTTCTACACCGTATTACTTAGTGATAAAAAATAGACTCTCTGGGTGTTGCCTGTGATTCAAAGGAGTAGGGTTACCTCCCCATGTGCTGAAGGTGGCAGGTTCAAACCCAGCCCCGGCCAAAACCCGCAAAAAAAAAAATACTCTCTGATGATGGCAAGCATTTGGCACAAACAAGATGAAGTGTCAAAACACAGTCCAAAACCAAATATTCATCACCAAGAGCTTCCATTAAGATTAATGGTCCAGCACTGGTATTATCCACTCCACCTTCATGAAACCTGGCTTGTTTATAGCAGATGTCTGCTGCAACCAAATGGACAACATGATGAGGATGCCTGAGTTTAAACTGTCAAAATTGGTTGATAGAGGCGGGCCAATCCTCATATGAGACACAGCTGACCTACCAACAACAGTGCTCAGACTACAGAAGCTGGGTTGGAAACGCTCTGTCATCCACCCTATTCAGACCTTGCACCAGCTGACTACCACGTCTTCCAAACTTTGGACCACTTCTTGCAAGGAAAAACATTCAATTCTCAACAAGCCATGGAAAATGCCATTTGCTATTTCATCACCACTTGCTTCCCAGGCTTTTTATTCTATCATACACAAACTATCAATAATACAGAAAAACAATGCTGATAGTTCAGGTGTATACTTTCATTAATTGTACTGTTTCTTGCTTGAAATACAACAAGCTAAACTTTTGACTCCAAATCGGACATTTCATATTTAATGACCTAATATTTGCCTTGCCATTCTGTAATTACTCTTCTAACTCCACCCTACTTTCAGCTTTTAATAGAGAATTGAAAACAGAATTATAATAAGTGCATTGATTTGAAATCTAAGAATAAAGTAAAATAAAAAATGCAAAAATTTTAGTAAAATTGACTGCAACAGAAAAATAAGGCAAGCCTTTTTCACTTGAATTACCTATTCTTATTTTTATTTACTATGCCCTCTATCCTCTTCCTTTGATGTGTTTTATATCATCACACTGATACCACATAAACCTGATTTCTATAGCTTTATCGAAAGACTGGAAATTATATAGATGTTTCATTTGTTAGATGTTTTTTCTATTTAGGTCCTTTAAATTTCCATATTAATTTTAGTTCAAGCTTGCCATCTTCTTCAGAAAAGCCCAATGACATTTTTAACAAAATGACATTTAATCTACAGATTAATTTGTATCAAATAATTATCTTAATCTTATTGCTTATTCCAAGCAATGAACATGATATATTTTAATGACTTTAATTAGGCATGTACATATGTATTTATTTACAGTGCTGGTATGGAAGCCATGCATTCTTTTTTTCAGGGGGAAAGGGTTATTAAATTTACTAACACCTTAATCAGATAGTAAACCAAATAAAATATATAAAGTGTAGTTTTCAGGCACTGCATAATTGGCAGCATAAAGCAGTGATCTTTGTAGTAAAGAGCCTAGACATTTTATAAATTAAGTCTCAGACCCAAATTATATTTTCTACTGCCTAAAAAGACTATTAAATTATAAAAATTAATCAAATACTGTTCTCTGAAGAAGTACATCATATTTTAGGGTAGTGGTGTGGAAAGCAAACTATGAGTATCCAGGAATTTCTTATTTGGGGTTGATTGAGAGGACTGTCAATGCAGATCTAAAGATATCAGATTTATTAATTTATTCCTGGAGTGGAATAAATTAAGTACTCAAAGTTACGATTCTTTGAGGTGACATGGAGGCAACATTCCTTTGAGTATTTTTGTACCAATGCAACTAAGACTCATGAAATATAATGCCAGGGGAGAATCTGAAAGTTTGTGTTAGCCATGAGAATATAATCTGTTCCACTAGAAACACGGTGGGAGTCTGCTCACTAAGCTTTGTACATATTTATGCCAAAGCTAATGCTAATGTATTTCTAAAGACTCCAACTGGCTAACCATTATCTGGAAAGCAGCTTTCTACAAATTACCTTCCCAGCAGCAATTAAAACCATAATAACTCATAATGTCCACCCTTTGTCAATTATGTGCTGTATTGCCGGTTTGGTACTAAGTACCTCACATGTATTATCTGAATTAATTTCCACAGACTACTTACAAGTCGGGAATCACTATCTTCACTTTACAGATTAGGAAGCTAATTTTATAAGAGTTAAATAAAGTTACCCAAAGTACACGGGATGATTCCAATATTTGAGCTTAAATTTGACTTAAAATCATATAATTTAGATCATTGCACTATACCTTCTCCTCTAAAGTCTTAACTTTATAAAGGGAAGTTTACCATGGAAGTGTTTGAGTCATTTAGGTGGGAGAGTCTAGGCCATGCAATGCTGGGGAACGTGTTGCCTTGGAGCTACATTTGGCCTTCTGGATGTTGAGTACAGGCTTTTAACTAAATCCAAATTTTACAGATCCTTTTTAGTAAGGGGTTGTATATCAGAAAACAGCTAGACCACAGGCTTTTGAATGCCCTTACCATAAAGAAATATAAATGCATGACATCATAGATATGCTAACTACTCTGCTTTGTTCATTATACAACATATACATGAATCAAAATGTCAGACTGTACCTCATAAATATGTATAATTACAATGTGTCAATAAGTAAAGTGTATACTGTCCAACGAGGAAGTGATCATTGAATTTAATTTCCCTTCACATTGAAAGTAATTCTGTATTGTCTTCCTATGGTTAGCAATCACTAATGTATCTCTTGAGTTAGGCAGGCCAACTAGGATAGAGAATATCCGTAAATAACCAGGCAGTGGTTATAGGTTTTTATGTTTATACAACTACTAAGGCCAAACACAGTGGTTCACGCCTCTAATCCTAGCACTCTGGAAGTCTGAGGCAGGATATTTGTAAGCAGGAGTTTGAGATCAACCTGAGCAAGAGTGAGATCTTTTCTCTACTAAAAAAAAAAAAAAAATAGAAAAAGAAATAAAGAAAAATTAGCAGAGCATGATGGGGGATGCCTATATTCCCAGCTATTTAGAAAGATGAGGCAAGAGGATTGCTTGAGCCCAACAGTTTTTTAGGTTGCTGTGAGCTGTGATGAGGTCACAGCACTCTATCCAGGGTGGCAAAGTGAGTCTCTATCTCAAACAAACAATCCAAAAAACCCAAAAATGGTTATCGAATTATGTTATATTATATGGATTTTTTCATAACATTGAAAAACATACTTGCTACATTTTCTCCTTTCTTTGAGGTACAACAAACTTTTTAATTTTAGGAACAATAGACAAGTTTAATCTCCCAATAACAGGCATTGTTAATTAAAAGCTAAGTAACATTGGACAGAAAAAACCTAGTGCTTCGGTTTTCTTAGCTGATAAATTATAATAAAATCTATAAGAAAGAATTATTTTAAGGGTTAAATTATTGAAAAAAACAATTAACAAGGCTTGTTACACAGGGCAGTTTATCATTAGGCAAGCTAGCGTCATATATCACTTTAGATTATGTTACTTAATTGTTCTATATTTGCCTCAGCAAAGAGAATGAATTTCAGTAGGAGAAAAGAAATTAAAAAAAAAAAAAAAGGAAAGAAAAGATTAAAAACTTTCCAAGAAAGAAATACGATGTAACCTTTGGAGAGCTCGTGGCTTCAGATGGCATCCCCATCTAAATTAAGGCTATTTGATAAAGATGAAGTTTTGTTAAGTGTTGGGGAACTATTTTACGGGCATACGTTTTGGGTCATAAATCATCTTTTATTTTGATTGCATAATGTTGACAGGATTAAAACTAAACTGCCAAAAGAAAGTCGGAAATATTGGTAACACCTTTGATCTTTCTCACCTTTGAGTGAGAAAAGGTCTCACTCACAATAAATTTGTTTATTTATTTAAAATTGTCAAGTCTATGTTGCCAGCATAAAAAGAGATTCAAGAATTGACAGTTACAATTGACCATAATCGTTTCAATATTTCAAATGAGTTGAATACATATACCTATTATGAAGCAAATTCATGAATTCAAAGCACAGAAAATTAACAACTGAAATTGTAGAAGTACGTTCATTCCATTTGCAACACATTTCTTTTATGAGGCATGTACACAGATTCTATTGTGTTAAAGTGGAACTGCTTTCTCTGACATTATTGACAGTATAATTGAAAATAATAAGTGGTATTCATATCCATAATGTGTTGCCATAAAATCTAGGTTGACTAATTCAACAATAGTTTTAAGTGATTTTTTTCCCTTATGTTTTAGTTACTCGATTTCTGCACATTGATGTTATGTCTATAAATCTAATGCAGGAAAATGTGCCCATATTATTAATATTTATAATATTTATAATATTACTCCTATAATGAAAAATGAATTGTTTAAATAAAATTCTATTTCATGTTTAAATTTAGTGGTAAAAAGGAAATTGTAGTTGGACAATTCTCTGTTTTACATAAGAAAATTGAATCCCTTATAACGTCTTGTTAAATGAATTACTCTTTGTGGAACTGAAGTCATTAGTTATGGTGTATACTCATTAAAGTCTATGACCTTATATACCTTTTAACTGAAATATTATCTCTCTGCCTTTGGACAGCTTAGTGTTTGTAAATTTGAGATGTTAAGCATTTTGACCCATTTTCCTATAAAAGAAAGTTTTAAAGAGCAAAACATGCCATTGGTTCATGATTTTTACATAACTTTTGAAAATCATATTTACCATACTGTGTGGTGTGAATTTTGATGTGTGGGTGAGATGTAAGGCTCTATATGTAGACATGGGACATACGCTTGGATACAAGTTGATGTAGGGGAGGACTATAATTTTTACTAGATGGTGAACAGATTTAAAAATTGTTGCTGTCCATTCTGGTAGTTATGAAAGATAATGCTTAAATCCTGATTGTGCATAACCATTACTTTACCAATATGTTGAGGATTTCTCAAATCAACATTTGCCAGAAAAACTTTCTTAAGCTCCAGACCTATTTTTATATCTCTCTATTGACTACCTCCATTTGGACATCCCAAATTTATAACACCGAAGCCTCCTCATCTTCTCAGCAAATCTATTTCTATCCTGTATCTTTGTGATAATCTGTGCAGCCAACCAAACAAGAAATTCAAGATTAATTTAAGTTTCATCTTTCATCTCTCTCTCCCAACACAATCAACTCCTGTTTATTTTATGTCCTCAATATTTAATGCATCTTCTTTTTTGACTTTATTCATAGTAATATTTTTTCAACTGGATTACTCTTCGAACTTTCTTTTCCTAATTTTAAATGTACATGTATTCTCAGTAAAGTGGTTAATCAGACTTAAATGTAAATACTTAATAATTACATTCTTGTATGTCAGTGTCTTAAGTGGCTTTTCTTCATTAAAGAAGTCTAAACTCCCCCAAATAAAAGTCAAAGCCTTTCATGATTGACACCTTTCTTAAGTAACCGGACTCAATTCCTGCTACTATTTCTGCCATTGTTAATGGGAGAGCTGATATACTTGTAGATGACTGAACCCTCCACATTCGGAAAGCTCTATCCTTTCCATCTTCTATTTCTCTGCTTTGTACATCCTTGATAACTTTGTGAATCTTTTAAGATTCGTCGTAAATGTCACCTCTTTTAGCAGATGTTACCTGATGTGCTCTCCGCCCGCTTGTCTGCACAAGCTGTTCTGCTGCTATGCTCCCTCATTCTGCATGGCTTACGTAGTATGCAAAGAAGCAGTTTTGTTGTGATATGATTCTGCTTTATTTTGACCCTCTCAAAAATGAGTAGGAAATAGGAAAGCTGTTAGGGAGTTATAACGTTAAGTAATTGAAATATAATGATATGGGCTGAATTTTGGCAACATATTTTACTCTGTATTTAACATAGTGCTAATTTCCTTTGATAAATAAGACAATTAGGCTGGGCGCAGGGGCTCACGCCTGTAATCCTAACAGTCTGAAAGGCCAAGGTGGGTGGATTGCTTGAACTCAGAAGTTCAGACCAGCCTGAGCAAGAGCGAAGCTTTATCTCTACTAAAAATAGAAAAACTAGCGGAATATGGTGGCAGATGCCTATAGTCCTGGCTACTCAGAAGCTGAGGGGAGATGATTGCTCAAGCTCAAGAGACTGAGGTTTCTGTGAGCTATGAGGCCATGGTTCTCCACCCAGGGCAACACAGAGAAACTTTGCCTCACATGAATGAATGCAGACAATTAGTGGAAATCTAGGGAAGATCGAAGATATATGTGAATAAGGATCAGAACCTTGATGATAAGAAGAAAAGTATGCATGTTGCTGAGAAGTATTTGGTGAGGGAACCAAAACCAAATGCAGAGGCAGACTTGAGGTTTCACCATGCACTTTTTATAGGCACCCATCCTTTGGACTGTCCCTTTGACTATCTTTACTCAGCGTGTGAGCCAGAACATTGTCATCACGTAGATATTGACTCCTATTTGCAATGTTTCTTCCCCTGGCTGGACATTATAGTCACAATTTCAAACATTCTTACATTTGCTATCCTTATTATATTGACCTACATTATGAGTTATTCATTTTTAATAGGGTTTTCTTGGCATATTGATTTGTTCAGTTTATAACATGTTTAGAGATATTTGGAAGGCTATTTAGAACACAAATATGACTAATAATTCCTTCCAAATTTCTATTGATAAATATTTAAAAAGCACATATTTTAAGGCTTATAATTCCAGAACCTGGAGAAATCACACACAGGAAACCTAAAAATATGACATCCTAGCACAGTGGTTATGGAGCCAGCCACATACACCAAAGCTGATAGGTTTGAACTAGCCTGGGCCAGCTAAAACAACAATGACAACCGCAACCAAAATTAGCCGGCGTTGTGGTGGGTGCCTGTAGTCCCAGCTACTTGGGAAGCTAAGGCAGGAGAATCGCTTAAGCCAAAGAGTAGGAGGTTTCTGTGAGCTGTGATGCCCCAGCACTCTACCATAGTGAGACTCTGTCTCAAAAAAAAAAAGAAAATCTGACTTCCTTAAAAATTCAGTGTGATAATTCTATAAGACAGTGAAGATTCATCCATCATCTTTAAACATGACAAATACAAGAAAGGTTGAAGAAAAATATTTATGTTAAATAAGCTTTTCAGTGGTAAAGGATATCAAATGTCAAATCACTTAAATAGAGGCATAATATCAGTTAATTGCTATCCTTATAGAGAATAAGCAGTAGTTAAATTTGAACTGTAGCAATCATTTTATAAGACATCTAATTTATGTTTTAAGGTAACTATGTCACTTTCTTTATCCTATGCAATAGAGAGTAGGCTGCCACTTTAAAATTATTTATTCAAGTTGAGTAAAATTTAAATATCTGTTTTTTTAAAAAAGCTTTTGATTAAACCTTAGAAAATCTCCTCTCGTACCTCCCATTGGCCCCCATTTTTTCTCATTGAGTAAAAATGCAAAAAACCTGCAAATATATATGTCAATTTAAAATATCCCTTATTTTTGAGTACCTGAAAGATTACCCTTAGCTTTGATGATTCTCTAGCGGGACTTAAAGGACTCAGCAAATAGTCATACTCACAGCTCCAATGTACTACACTGAAAGAATACCCAGTAGAATAGCAAATGATCAAGTCTCATGAATGAAGTCTAGGGGGAGCCAGATTCTAGCTTCCAAGGAGCCCCTTCCAGAGAAGTCGTACTTACCCCAGCAACAAGTTGTGAGCGCACATGTGAAAGGTTACCAGCTAGGGAAGTTCATTAAAGTCTCAGCACCTGAGGTTTTCAGTGGAGACTGACCACATAGGCATCCCTGCTTGGTTAGTACCCGAATCCCAGTCTTCCAGAATAAGAGCAAGTGTTCAGCATAAAGAATGTTTGTTCAAATAATTTAGGCAAAGGGCAGCGCCTGTGGCTCAAAGGAGTAGGGCGCCGGCCCCATATGCCGGAGGTGGTGGGTTTAAGCCCAGTCCCAGCCAAAAACCACAAAAACAAAACAAAATAATAATAATAATAATAATAATAATAATAATAATAATAATAATTTAGGCATAGTGAATTAATTAATATAAATTAATGCCGGGAACTCTCTCAAAATCTAAGTTCCCAGATGCCAGCCAAGGGCCAACCTTTTAACCAGGTCTTTTAAAGGAGAGCAGTGAGACCTTCTATGTTCACTCTTTTCTACAAATCCTAACCTTCACAATTTGATTGACATTCACAACTACCAAAATTTTGCCATTCACGTCAGGACCTAACATTTGGGTCAAGCCTTTTAGTTTAGAAACATTTTGAGGAATAAGGTAATGTTCTGTCCTGAGATTTGATAAGATGGCTACTCTCTGTAACATAGCTGATGACACCTGGTTTAGCAGATTTCCTCAGCTTCAAATACATAGGTTTCAAAGCTCCTTTCCCAATTTTATACTAACTGAGACAATATCTCTTGAGCTAGAGTATTGGATCCTGTTTTATTTTTGTCTTTTTGCTCTTATAAAAATAAGAGAGATGTGTAAATCAATGTTATAGCTCAGTTTATAGACACTCTAAAACCATAATCACAATTATATTCTCTTCTTCACACCTGCTTAGCTGTTAGGTCTTTGCTTCTAAGGGTATCTGTAGCTACTTAAATGTGCTTTTGTGATAATATATCACACTGTAATGTGAAAATTCAACTATTCTGTTTCCCCCCAAACTATGAGCTTCTCAAAAATGTTGACTGGATCCTAAACTAGTACACTAACAACTGCTAGCTGTCCAAATATATTTACTTTGTGGCTGAGCACAGTGGCTCACGCCTGTAATGCTAGCACTTAGCGGGGCCAAAGTGGGTGGGTAGCTTGAGGCCAGAAATTTGAGACCAGTCTGAATAACATAGCAACACTCTGACTCCACAGAAAATAGAAAAATTAGCCGGGCATAGTGGCATACACTTGTGGTCTCAGCTACTCAAGAGGCTGAGGCAGGAGGATCTTTTGAGCCCAGAAGTCTGAGGTTGCAGTGAACTACTATGATGTTACTCTAATTCAGGCAACATGAGTGAAACCCTGTCTCAAATATGTGTGTGTGTGTGTGCGCACGTATTTACTTTCCAATGAGTCAACTCTCTGTATATATTTGTTTGTACTGAAGTAATAACTAGTAGAATGAATAACAGTCATTCCAAAAGCAATAAATCGGCCCTTGTAAACCTAAAGTAAAAATGACAGGAGGTAATAAAATGTGTTTCTTTCTGCATGATTTATTTAAAAAGCCTTTAGGAAAGTCATTTTCGTATTTGAAAATGACTGTGACATTTAGATATTCAGGGATCTAGAAGAAGTGGGTTCTAGGGTCATAGATTATAAACATGCTTTAACGTTTAAATTGTAAGATTGTAGAAAGTTTGAAATGATGAATGTCATAACCCAAACACAAGAATGATTATAGTGCCAACGACTTCTAAGTCTATTGTGGCTGGGTAAAGTGAAAAGAATGAAAGCAATTCTCTCTTTCTCAAATTAGAGATTGTTCTCTTTCCACCAAGAGCCCGGAAATCTTATATAAGCCCTCCTACAACAGCAGTCATTTAGATTCCTATGCTCCTTGGTATTTACAAGCAGTTGCAGCTAGCAGAGCTGGAGGAGAGTTCTACCTCCCGGAGCTCTAGAATTTGCAGAGATCTGTGCATAACAAATAGAAACAGAAATAACCGGAGGTGGGAGCTTCATGAAAAAAGTTCTCATATTTGGTACTTTAATTCTGACTTTAGTGACTGAGAGCTCTCCCCATTTACCAAGGACTCGACTACTTGAAAAGACACTTAATTGAATGTATCCACATAAGGAATGTGACAAATTTAAGAAAACTAGATAAAAATATTATCGATTTCCCTAAGCATACCTCGACTAAAGGCTGTTATCAGTATCTACTATGGAATTCTCAGCAATATATGCCAAAACTCCATTACAGTTATGTCTATTTAAGTTTAAGGATTACTACCTATTAACTCTTTAATTTTATTTAATTGTATATGCTTAAACACATCTTTTTTTTCTTATAAAAAACCCAGATATGCCAAAATATTTTGTTCACCATCTAAAGGTTACTGCTTCTTCAGTATATTTGAATAGAGGATTTCCTACATTTGTTCTAGAGTCAGCCGCTTGGTAGCTATGCTGGTCATTTTGAACCACTGCTCCTGCTTACTTTGTGGCCTTTCCTCTGAGAATTCCCAGATGCCAGTGCTCCTGATATGAGGCTGCCCCATCTGCATGGGCTTTAGAGAGGTGGAAGTGGGGAATAGGCCACACATCCCTTTGGACCAATTTTCTTTATTTTTAGGTAGTCGATTCATGCACATGTTTAACCTAAAATGTCTACAAGCAAGTAGAATCAAAGGAATTATAGGTATCGCACAGAGCAACAGCTCTCTGCCAAAATCCTCTCTCATCTCTAGTCTCACTCCAATTTGAGAACTACTTTTAAATTTTTAATTGTTTCCTGGCATAGCTACATCTAATTCTCTTTAAAATATATTTATAGCACTATTTTTTTTTTCTTTTTGAGGTAAGGTAATTTGGTTTTTTGTGTTTTTAAATTTCAGAATAATATGAAGGTACAAATATTTAGGTTTCATTGTTTTCATTACTAAGGTGAAGTTCAAGTTGTAGTTGAGCCCTTCCCCCAAGGGTTGTGTGAACACCCTTACATTGTGCACGTCAGGTGAGGTCCCGCCCCCTTCCCTCCTTCTTCCCTCTCTCTCCTTTCTTCCCCCCCTTGCTACACTATGCTTGTGTTTTTCTTTCCTGTGAATGTGTATTTGTTTATATATAGGTTTCATAAAGTATTGAACACATTGGATACTTTATTTCCCCATTCTTGAGATACTTTACTAAGAAGAATGTGTTTTTAACTCCATGCAGTTAAACACAAAAAATGCAAAGTCTCAGTCTTTTCTCACGGCTCCACAGTATACATATATCACAGTGTGTTAATCCATTCATGGGCACTAGGCAATTGTGAATTGAGCGGCAATAAATATTCTAATGCAAATGACTTTGTGGTAAAAATGATTTTTTTCTTCTGGGTAGATACCTGGTAATGGGATTGCCAGATCAAAGGGAAGGTTGACTTTTAGTTCCTTAAGAATTCTCCATACTTATTTCTATAGAGGTTAAATTAATTTGCAATCTGACCAGCAGAGCAAAAGTGTTCCCTTCTTTCCACATCCATGCCAGCATCTGTATTCAGGATTTTGTGATGTGGGCTAATCTCCCTGGAGTTAGGTGATATCTCAAAGTGATTTTTATTTGCATTTCTCTGATGATTAGAACTATGAGCATTTTTTATGTGTTTGCTGGTCATTCTTCAGTCATCTTCAGAGAAGTTTCTGTTCATGTCTCTTGCCCACTTATAAGTGGGGCTGTGGCTACACAGTGGCTCTTTTCTTGTTGATGAAATTGAGTTTCTGTAGATTCCAGTTATTAGTTTTTTGTCAGATTCATATGCAAATATCTTCTCCCATTCTGAAGGTTGTCTGTTTGCTTTAGTTTTGGTACCCTTAGCTGTGCAGAAGCTTTTTAGCTTGATTATGTCCCGTTATTTTTGGTGGTGCTGCAATTGCCAAAGGGGTCTCCTTTATAAAAACTTTTCCCAGGCCAATTTGGTGAAAACTGGTTGTCACACGTAGAAGACTGATAATGGATGATGGACCTAAACCTCTCACCATTGACAAAAATTGACTCTCACTGGATTTAACTACTTTTTATGTTATCTGATTTTATGTACTGACTTTCTGCTATGCTAGTTGAAGGTTTAACTCATCCACATGACCTTCCTTCCCCTAGAACTCTGACCTTTATAGTTATGCCATTATATTTTATTTATTCCTTCATTAGCTTTATATACTTAAATATGTTCAACAGATTTTTATTTCCTGTCTCACCAACCACAATTATCTTTTCCCACTTGGGCTAGAAAACAAATATATATTATTTTTTCTTATGATTTAGATTTCCTTTTTCTTATTATAAATTAAATTATTTTTAAATTGAAAGATAAAATTATATGTATTTATCATGTACAATATATTATAAACTATGTGTGTATATAGGGGAATAGTTAAATCTAGCTAATTAACAAGTGAAATATTTTACATTGTTATGAATTTTGTAGTGAGAATACTTAACATACACTCTGTTAGCATTTATCAAGAATTCCATATTTAGCTTTTCATTTATTATTATTTAAATTCTATTATCAATAATTTTGCCTCAATGTACCCAAGTTCCATAATATGTCCATTCCTTTTTAAAACCATATAAAACCATCTATCTTTTATATGTGGGCTGACTCTAAAATTTTGAAATCAGTACAAATTGTCTAACTATTATAAGTCTGTGTAAAAATCAAGGATGGCTGAACTAAATGATGTATTATGCATGACAAATAGGTTAAAGATGATCACAAGCTTTTTATCAATTTCTTTGACAATGGGATTGAAGATTACTCTGCTTGGATCTGACTGGGTCCCGTGACTCTTATTACAAATATGATATGGCAGAAGTAGTGCTCTGTTAGTCTTTAGGCCCGGGATTTGCTATTGGCAGTTTCCATTTCTGTGTCCTAGAAAGCAATCAGAGATCCCTCAAGGGCCATGTAGGCAACTGTGACTTCCCCTGAGGCCACCCTGTTGAAAAAAGTATGCGTAAGGACTTTTAGAGCTACATTTTCACCTATTTCTTTCAAAGCAATGGACATATGAGTGGATCAATCTCGCAACCTTCATACCAGCCCATCTGCCATCTGAGTATTACTGAATAACCTCAGTTGATGTCACATGGAACAGAAGAATTGTCCAGCTAAGGATAGCTCACATTCCAGACCCATAAAATTGTGAGATATAATAAGATAGTTCTTATCATAACTTACTAATTTGGGGATGTTTTACTGTTTTATTATTTATTGTTTGGGAGATTGTTTTATTGTTTGCAAAAATAAGAGAATATTGCTTTTTCTTATTTGTACAGAATTCTTATTTTCCTAAAATTTTTACTGAATTTTCATGTTTAACTTTTATACTATGTATATTAAATCATTAATTCTTTTCATATAACATATAGTGCATATTCCTATATGTCCTTTTTACCCGTGGGGCTCACTATCTGGCTTTTCTGATAACAGAAATGATTGATTTTTAGGTCTGGTACAAAGCTGTCATCCTAAGACTTTTCTAGTTAAATGAGGCCAAATTTTCATGAATCCTCTATCTTCCAATTTGTTTCTTTACTTGCTTGTTTTGAATGTGTATATTGTTGAGGAATTTGCTAAGCCAGAATGCCTCAGAGGCAAATGTTTTTATTTCTTGCAAAAATTTTATAGATATTTCATATCTGTTTTTTGGGTTAATAGGTTTAGAATTAGGAATTCAAAACACACGTTCCACAGATCTTTGAAAGAACCATTCCTTTGTCTTTTAAAATCCTGTGTTTCAGATGCAAAAGTCAATGTTAGTCTCATTCTAATTCCTCTTTAGATGATAGCTTTTGTATAGAAAATGTTTCTTATCATTCCTTATCCTGGATCATTTCAACATCAGTAAATATATACACACACACACACATACATATATATACATTATACATATTTACTTATATTCTGAATCTATAACTGGCTCCATGAACAAATTTCAACGACCTCTATTTTTTTTTTATAATCCTCTCCCTTAACTAACTAGTTGACCTTTTAAGTTGTTTCTGAAAAAATGATGGATCTTCTGCAAACAAAATAGATTCTGAAGTCCCCAGGGTAGACGTCTTTATGCCATGGTTCGTAATGCCACTCCACTAGGCCGGTGCAGACGGGCCCCCTTTAAGTAGTCCAGGATCCCCATTAGTCAGAGAGATGGATGTCAGGCAGGTTCTCTCTTCCCACCATGACATCTTTTCTACTAGAAATTCCTTTCTTCCTTGGCAACCCTCATTGCCTCAATAGTTGGATCTTTGCACAATGAGTAACTGGACCTATGTTGAAATTCTGGGTGGTTTCAATGACAAATATATCAGAAAATATTTTCATTTTCAAGAATAAATAACTTCTTAGCTATTTTCTCTGATGTCTGGATGTATTAATCTTACTAATTGCTTATATCATGTGTAGTATGTAAATATGCATGCTATAGACACATACATGTATGTGTGTAGTCTCCTTCTATTTCATTAAAATTTTCTGATAGAATTTCTTTAATTGATGATTCTATTCATTGTTATTTTTATTCCTGGGGATGTATGTTTGCTTAAATTCCCAATACATTTTCCATCAATTTATTTTTTTATACAGTTCTTATTTTATAAATAATCTGTAACAACAGAGGAGGAGGAGGGAGTTGACGCTACTGTCTGATACAGAACCAATTTTCAACACCTTTTATTATTTTGTTTCCATGTACTCTTTACTGAACACTGGCACTTCTGAACTCTAGTACTCTCTGGCCTTGTGGCTTTCAATTACACTTTATTTCCTCCACAACGTGCATGTATGTGTGCACACACACACACACACACACACAGAGTTTGGTTTTTTTTACTGTCTTTGAATGTTTTTCTTAAAACTAAATTATGTTGAAATTTGTTGATTCCTCCTACTCAGTTTGTTCTTCTAGTGTTATCCTTTCTTATTTTTCATTACATTTATCATAGCCGCAAATAGTGTTTACCACATAGTTCTCATCTTCCTTGTGCTTATATGGTAGCATTGCCCTTCTCTGTACTTTTTGATCTATGCACTGGCCAGTGAAATAAAAGCAGAAGTAACGTGTCACTTCTGGTGGCCATGCCCACGTGCTCTCCTTCCCTTCACCACAGTGACTAGAATCATTCCATATGGGGGCTTTTAGGAAAAGTCTCATTCTGTATGGATAATACAGATCCAAGTCATAGATCTAACCCATAAAGGGTATATAGGTTTATTAAGAGGTATATTGCTGGTCCCAGCCAATGGGATTTGGGGGCCTCTTGGTATTGCAGCATCATGGGTACACATAACATACTAAAATACCTTGTCAAGAAGAGAGTGAATGTGCATTTGTGCCTAGAAAGTGCTCTTTCCACCATCAGCTCTATTCTTTTATGTTGAACAACCATCAACATTTGGACTTGTTTGACCATATGATATTTTTCTGTGAGGAACATTCCAATTCCACTCTTTATTTAAATATATATGTAGGGTGGCGCCTGTGGCTCAAAGGAGTAGGGCGCCGGCCCCTTTGCCGGAGGTGGCGGGTTCAAACCCAGCCCTGGCCAGAAACTGCAAAAAAAAAAAAAAAAAAAAATATATATATATATATATATATACAATTATTGTTACATAAACATAAAATTATTGTTAACTCTAGTCACACTGTTGGGTGATCTTACTCATTCTTCCTAACTGTATTTTTGTACCCATTAACCCTCCTGTCTTTAGACCTCCTTCCTGCTACACTTCCCAACCTCTTCCTAACGCCATTATACTCTCCAGCTCCTTTATCTCCATTCAATTTCTTTACTCTCACATGTGAATGAAATCATGCAACATTAGTCTTTCCTTGTCCAGCTTATTTACCTTAACATAATGTCTTCTAACATGCATGTCGTTGAAAATAAAAGTATTCCTTTTTTTCAATTGTTAAATAATACTTCATTGTATTTATGTACCACATTTGCTTTATCTGTTCATCTGCTGATGGACATTTAAGTTGATTCTATACCTTGCCAGTTGTGAGTAGTGCTCCAATAAACACAGGAGTCCAGATGTCTCTTCAAAATGCTGATTTCCTTTCATTTGGATGTATACCAGAAGTGGGTTTGATGTATTGTAAGATGGCACTATTTTCATCTATTTGAGGAAACTCATACAATGCTCTATAGTGGTTACCATAATTTATATTCCTACCAACAAGGTATAACTGTTACAAGGGAGGTATTTCTCACATTCCCACATAATCGTTTCATCAGCATTTGATAAAGGAAATATAGGAGGGAAAATTAGAGATACATTTCTCAAAAGTTCTTGGTAGAATCACTAATCAACCTAGGGGACAGGAATAGAGACAATTAAACTGTGACAGACACTACATGTAACTAGAATTGTTTGCAAGCACATATATTCTCATACTTTTCAATAAATATTAAGTAAGCACCAATCATAATAAAAAGTGCTAGCCTTTGGTGTATGTAATATTAAACAGGATCCATTATATGCACAATAGAACTTGAAGTCTGACTGATAAAAAATTATATCAGCAATTAGTCATCTTTAATAAGTTTTATAACTAAAGTATCCCACTACATGATAACGTTAAAATGTAACCACTTGGGGTTATTTTTAGGAGGCTGCAGCCCTGCATGAGAATGAATGAACTCAGTAAAATATTATTGCTTTATAGTAAAAGTAACAGCTTTCTTTTAAAGCAAATGCAATATTTACAAGAAGAGAATAACTATGTTTAAAATAGACCACATTTAGCAGGATAAGAATCTTCATATGCTGCACACTGGCAATCCAATAATGATTCTCTGTCAGTTTGCTGTATAGTGCAATGATCCTCTAAACTATTAGTTATTAGAAACCTTAGTTGAGACAGCTAAGTGTGTGTGTTTCAGTTTTTTTTTTATTTTTCATTTTTTATTTCAGAACATTGGAGGGGGTACAAATGTTTTCAATGCATGATTTGCTTTTTTACTACTTCAATCAAAGTCATAGTGTGCCCATCACCCAGACAGTGTAAAATGTACTTGTTAGGTGTGATTTCACTCACCACCTCCTCCTTCTCTGCCACCTGCTCGATTTCCACTGAGTTTTATTTTCCTCTGTGAACTTGAGTGCTGATCAGTTTCTTCCAATGGAATAGTGAGTACATGTGGTGTCTTTTTTCCATTCTTTGGATACTTCATTTAAGAGAATGCTCTCCAATTCTACCCAGATTGTTGACAAAGTATTAATTCATTGTACGCCTGAGTGGTATTGCCTAGCGTACCACATTCTATTAATCCACCCGAGAACTGAGGGGCTTTTGAGTTGATTCCACATCTCTGTGATTGTGAATTGTGCTCTAATAAACATGTGAGTACAAGTGCCTTTTTGATAAAAATGACTTCTTTTATTTTGAGTAAATACCCAGTAGTGGGATTTCTGGATCAAACGGAAAGTCTGCTTTTACTACTTCAAAGAACTTCCATTCTATTTGATACAGAGGTTGTAATAGTGTATAATCCCACTAGCAGTATTTAAGTGTTTCTTTCTCTGCACATCCATACCAACATTTATTGTTTTGGAATTTTTTTAATAAAACCCATTCTTACTGGGTTTAGCTGATATCTTGTTGTGGCTTTGAGTTGCATTTCCCTGATGATTAGAGATGTTGAGCATTTTTTATATGTTTATTGGCCATTAGTCTATCTTATTTTGAAAAACTTCTGTTCGTGTCTTTTACTCAATTTTTAATGAGATTGTTTTATTTTTTTCTTGTTTATTTGCTTGAGTGCTTTGTAGATTCTTATTACTAGCCCTTTATCATATATATAGCATGAAAATATTTTCCCTCATTCTGTAGGTTGTCAGTTTGCTCTGTCGATTGATTTCTAGGCTTTTGAATTTAATCAAATTTATTTATTGTTACTGTTGCTGTGATGGCTTCTGTAAATTAAGACTATGTCATAAGTCCCCAGTACAGCCATCACCGCTAGGCTAATATCTAGAAGACTTTTCCAACATTTTCTTCTACAATTGTTTTTTTTTTATTTTTACATTAGTGCAATCAAGGAGTACAATGTGCTGGTTTCATATACAATCTGAAATATTTTCATCAAACTGTCTAACATAACCTTCATGGCATTTTTGTAGTTATTGTATGAAAACATTTCTATTCTGCATTTAGTAAGTTTCACCTATACCCTTCTAAGATGCACCGTAGGTGTGGTCCCACCAATTGCCCTCCTCCACCAATACTACCCTCTCCTCTACCCTCCCTTGTCCCTTTCCCCATATTCTTACAATTCTTATGGTTTCATGTTTTAGATTGAAGTCTGTGATCCATCTTACATTGATTTTATTGAGTGGTGAGAAATATGGATGGCGTTTCAATTTTCTACAGATGGCTATCCAATTTATTGAATAGGAATTCTTTCACCAGTGTATATTGCTGTCTACTTTGTAAAAGATCCTATCGCAACATGTGGATGGTTTTATATATGGGATGTCTCTTCTGTTCCATTGGACTATGTCTATTTTTGTTCCAGTACCATGTTCTTTTGGTTACTATAACCTTGTAATATAGCATAATCAATGGTAAAGTGATGTCTCAAGATGTTTTTCCACTTGCTTAATGTTGCTTTGGCTATTCAGGCACTTTTCTGGTTCCAGTTGAAGCATGAAGTTATTTTTATCCTGAATTAAATGAATGCTTTTCTCATCTATGTCTATTTTGTGTTCACATCTGTTCATTGTTTCTGAATTTCTAGCACACAGTTGTTTTTAATATCTCTAAATTCTTAATTTAGTATATTTAATTATGTTTGGTGAGTAGAGTAACTGTATGTCTTCTTCATGACTGTTTTATCAAGGGAGAATGTTCCTCATTTGCTTTCTGGACACATTTGTTGCTTGATTTTCTGCACTCTGCAATACAGTTTTTGATGGGCTTTAATTTTTGATGTACTTTTATGATGTTGAAGACTTTTACAAGATCTGAAGTTTACTAATTTTCTTCGTTAGTCTAGTAATGTTCAGATCCTTTAGCAAGGTTATTTGGTTGGTTAGTTGACTGATATTGGGAGATGAATTGGGTAAGGGTGCAACCTCTCATTTTCTAGTTCTGTTGTGCCTGCCAGCTCACCAAATTTTCTTTTGTCTTATTTTTTCTTCACCATCCAATTGCCAAAGAGTATTTATTTCTTCTTTTTCCCCACTTTTTTACCCAAAAGCTATATCCTCTAAGATTATCCTTATAAGTCATGCTATTCTTTCAATCAGGCTTGCCAAAGAGTTTGTCTTTTAAATCAAGTAATTAGAAATTCAACACATGATGGCTATAGTTAATAACAATATATAGTATAATTGATAAATTCTAAGATAGTAGACTTATAATGTTCTCATCCAAAACATTATAAATATGTGAGGCAATATATATGAGGTCAAATAATTAAGTTCTGAAATTCATCCCAGAAAAAGTGCTACCTGGGTGGCCCCTGTGGCTCAGTGAGTAGGGCGCCGACCCCATATAGCGGAGGTGGCAGGTTCAAATCCAGCCCCGGCCAAAAACTGCAAAAAAAAAAAAAAAAAAAAAAAAAAAAAAGAAAGAAAAGAAAAAGTGCTACCTACGTTATTGCTGAATGTCATTCTAGTCACCTTCAGGGTCCTCCTCTTGGAAAGCTATGCATCAATGCCAGCATCTAATACTCTCTTCAAGACACTTTTTCTAGGATGAGTTTGCAAACTTAATTGCCTTACCTCAAATGAATTAACTCTCTTTAGCCATTTTGTAATATATATATATTTTAAAACATCATATAAAGGATAAATATATAAAATTTTATGTGTCAATTAAAAAATAAAATAAAATGAAATGAAAGAAGGAAAAAGTCCCTAATTGAAAGAGATGGTCTCGAATAAGTAGGTTGCTTATTTAAATCAATTACCTGAATCTTCCCATGATAGCTGTCGTTTTACAGCCCACACCTTTTTTCACATGACTTCTTTTTTTGGTAATAAATATTCCTTCCACATTCTCTCTAAGCAGCATGTAATGTTTTTCGATATTGTTGTTAAATAGATTAGAAAAATCAGTCAGACAAATAGCTTAGTAAGCAGCAGATTAGAGCTGCTCCTGTATAACATTTCTAAATTGTCTCTAAATGCTTGAAGATTACTAAAAATAAAAAGAAAAAAATGCATATTACTTTTGGAAAAAGAGAAAACCAGATGCAAGAGAACAAATGTTAGGGTGGGTTTTTCCTAGCAGTAAAGAACATTTTTAGTAGAAATGAAGTTAGGAATAAATTTAGGAATCAAGAAAGACCCAGACATAACAATTAGCATTTATTAATGAGATTCTCAGTTACCACAATATTAGACACTGAGATCTTCACTTTACTTCAGGTCAAAAAGTAGATGTCCACAATACTGGCTTTGCTCCTTACAAAAAGAATTAGACATGTATTTCTTCACAGACAATGTTCTGTATATAAGCAGAAGCCAAAGATGAACCATGAACAGAGAAACAGAGGAGGTCCCGAGTATTCTTTCATTATTCACATTTCATCATACAAAATCAAATCAGGGCAGATTAAAGAAAGATTGATTAAATCTAGTTAGCTGCCACAGAGAAGGTCAGATTTGGGTAAGTGCTTTCTCAAGCATATCAGTGTAATAAATTGAGGGGAAAAGAGCCTCTGCTTCTATTTTTCTTAGTATTTTTTGTTTGCTTTTCTGAAAGCCTGGGGATTTTTTTAAAAGGTATATGAAATAATTGATGTTAAGTATCTGCTAGTAGTGGATGACCCACCCACGTTGGAGTTGCTGCTGAAGGACTTTTAAAAGAAGAGATGAAGAACTAAGCCACAGGCCATTCCATTAACATCATTACATACACTCGCTGCCAGCTGCCCAGGTTAAAATCTTGACACTTTATTCCTTAAATGCATCATCTCGCTTCATTAGGAAACAGGAGGACTTCTCAGGGGACAGGGTGTGTGGCCTCTTAGTGACTTACTCAGTTGATGTACAGAAGGTTGTGATGACTAAGTTATTCACATTTTAAGTTTCAAGAATCATTGATTAATATTTAAAATAATTAATATGAAAAACACCTGGTTTTCTCTCCATTTTTATCATTAAATATTGTGCTGCTCCCTCAAAACTCAGTAGAGGGAGCGCAGTCATGACAGTCTGATGTGTGGTAGGTTTAGAATTTTGTAGTCATATACCACCCTGATTTTCAGATTTTAAATAATAATAATAATAACAAAAAAGGAAAATTTAAACAGAATTAATTCCAATGAGAGATTTATAGGGATTCTATTTCAAACAGATATTGGTAATACAGATAAAAGTAACCACAATTAGGTAAGATACATAATAGAGCCAACAAAATCAAAAATCACTAGAGGATATTACACTATGTTCACTTTCTACCATTGCAAACATTAATTATATATTCCTATAACCAATGCCAAGATACATGTGTTATGTATCTCAAAATTTTTATTTTACTAAATAATCCCTAAATGTATAAGAATAATTTTCTAATTTATTCTTAATATTATTTTGGTACATTTGATTTCTCAATACCTTAATTTTATAAAGTTAAAGAATTAACCTTCTGTATAAAGTTCAATATCATTCGCATAAATACTGAATATTATTTTCATATAGTTTCCTTATCCTGAATTACTACAGAGAATTATCCATAATTAAGTGATCTTATTATATTTGTGATTTGCTAGTAATATTACTATGCTGTTACCTATTTTGTTTGAATAAAATTTTTTGAACTATATCATAACTGATTTGCAAAAAATTTATTTTACTTTTAAAATATTAAAAGCATGTCAAATATAAATAATTCTTCACTGTCCCTATTTCAGAAATGTAGCTGGAAACTAGTTTTACTTACACTGGAAACTCTCCTGAAAAAGATTCAACTAAAGAAAAATCAAAGATCGATTAAGAATTAATACGGGGGGGTGGGGTAGGGGTAGCCCTGGAGTAGGGGTTGTGGCAGTATGCTGGGACCCGGCTGCGGTGGCTGCTGGGCTAATGAGATATTACTACAGTTCCCAGGGAAGCAACATAGAATTTACTGAGAGCATTATGGATGGAGAGGAGAAAACCTATGGCGGCTGTGAAGGCCCTGATGCCATGTATATCAAACTGATATCTTCTGATGGTCATGAATTTATTGTAAAAAGAGAACATGCACTAACATCAGGAACAATAAAAGCCATGTTGAGTGGCCTAGGTCAGTTTGCTGAGAATGAAACTAATGAGGTCAATTTTAGAGAGATCCCTTCACTTGTGCTGTCAAAGTATGCGTGTATTTTACCTACAAGGTTCCCTACGCTAACAGCTCCATGGAGATTCCTGAATTCCCAATTGCACCTGAAATTGCACTGGAACTGCTGATGGCTGCAAAATTCCTAGTTTTTTAAATAAAATAAATTATAATACACTGTTAATTTTGTCCGTATTTTAAAAAAGAAGAGAATTAATACACCATAACAAAATTGTCTCTTACCTGTTTGCACCTCAATCTCCTCCATTCTACAATATGGCTTACATCAAAATCATATTGTCTGAATTTTCAGAAACCATTTTTTCTCTTGTCCCATTCCAATAATCAATGATATTAATTTAAAGGTTCTTGGACACTAGCCCCACCATCTTTTCAAGGATGGAGCCCAAGAAGGAGAGGCCTATCCAATTACTGCATTTTATACCCTATCAAAGTTTATGACCGAAACTGACCAATCTAAAATGAAACTCAGGACACTGGCTTTGCATGGGAGTGGGCAGGTACTTGGTGTGGTAGTGCTGCCAATCTGTTCAGAGTGGGCCCTATTACTGTGCTGATAGCTGTTCTTCTGACACCCAGCCTGAGAGGGCACTGGAAAGAGTCAACCCAGAAAATCCTAGAGGAGATTGGAAGCTTTAAAGAATCTGTGATTAAACCCTGGTAAACACCACCCTACTTTTCATCTTCTCAATTATTTGTACCAATATATTTTTATTTTTATTTCAGAGCCTTTGAACAATTTTTTATATACAGACAGTCTCTAATTTAGGATGGTTTGATTTAGGATTTTTTGACTTTATAATGGTGCAAAAGCAACACACATTTAGTAGAAACCATAACTTTGAATTTTGAATTTTCATAGTAGTGAAATGTAGTACCGTACGCCCCAGCTGTCAGCCGTGCCATCAGGAGGGTACACAACTGATATTCTACAATGTTCTATGTCGCCTGATGTCTTTGCCAACTGCCAGCTAATGTAAATGTTCTGAGCAAATTTTAAGTAGGCCAGGCTAAACAATCATGTATGACACGTTAGTGTGGTAAATGCATTTTCAACTTGCAATATTTTCAGCTTTCAATGGGTTTATCTGGATATAACTTGTTTATAAGCTGAGGACCATCTTGTTTGTCATATACCGTATATGCCCTTTATTTAAGGAAAATAATCCTTCCTGTCTGTGGATCATAAGGTTAAATATACAAGTTGATAATCTCTCGCCAAATTCTCTGATAGATGGTATGCTTTGGAATTCAGAGTTTTTTCCTTTTAAACAGAAAATAAAGTGCATGAACTATATAAAGGAAAAACCACCAGAAAGATCTGTGGCAGTAATCTATAATCAAATTAATTAATATTTCTTCTGCAAAATGTGAGAACACTTAAAATAAGTGTGTTTTTTTGAAAAAGAACTAAAAATGTTCTAGTGATTTTTCATCTCAGGGTTTCATAGTGAAAAGTGAATTTTGAAGAAAAAACATGATCCGGAGCTCTTTGGATTTTTGATTTTCAGTTAATGGTATATGTACCTTTTCTTCTCTCTCTGTATAAATAAATATATAAATATACATTGTGTGCATGGGGGGTGTGATTGTTACTGTAAGTCATAGGGCAGGTTCTTATTTGCTTTATAAAATGCAGTCAGGTTAATTACCAGTGTTACAGAATGCTTCTTCATGAGGTACAGTTTATAGTCAAATTACTTTATCATCACCATCATCATTGAAAAGATAAATTATAGTTTAATCTGTGCTGTTTCTTAAATACACTTAGACTATATTAACAAGAAAGTTTGCTAGAATGTTAAATCGTATACTGACTAGATATACTGCATTTTAATTCAACACTTTCACTATTACTTTACTCAACATAAAAACAAAGACTGTCAATATCAGTTCACATTCGTTATGATAAGTAACCAGGCTTTTGGGAAGCAATGCCATGTCAGCATTAACCATTCTATTTATGAGGACCAATAAAAATAGTGTAATTTAATTCTAGCCAGATAAAAGTTTTCAGCAAATACAATCTATAATTTTTACTCTTCTTTTTTTCCACTAAAGTCATATAAAGTATGCCAAAGTAAATATAACACCCATGGCATTGTTAAGAAAACCATAGTAAATGAGTAAATACGTTATTCACTGCATAATAAATAAATGTTGTTGAATTTCCTGGAGCTTTCTTTCTATTAGCTCTATTGATTTTTTCGTAATTTATTCTGAGTATTAAGAAGTAATACCTTCTGACACTTAATTGGAGATAAACATTTGAAAACATTTCTAAGACAATTACTTTGTTAGTTATTTCCAACAATCTTATATCATCTTTTTTTCAAATAAAGAAGATAAAAACCAAAGAAGTAAGTGTCAGCCTACCTACTCTAAACATGTTCTCTTATTCAAAATATAAAACTACACTTTCTTTGTAACCTAGAAGAAAAGAAATTATTCTTAAAGTTTGTGTTCATCATTATCAATATTAATTATAAAATTATGTTGTAAGTATAGACTATTTTCACTTTTAGAGAACTATCGTCTCGCTTGAATTTTGTCTTTAACTTGTGAACAGTTTGCTCTTTACATATTTTCACTCCTAACTCACCTGCTCTCATTCAGCTCTCTACTCAAATGTTTAGGATGATGACAGTATCTGTCAGGACATAATTCACGGTAGCTATTCTAAGTAAAGCATAAATTCACTAAAGTACTAAGGGGATTCATCAAACCTTCTGCAGTGACAGAAAATTTTAGTAGGCATCTACAAACTCAAGAAAAATGTTCAAATCACACGTCATGTCCGTCCTAAGATACGATCTACTCCAGCTGCTGCTGGGTAAAGGAATGACCAGCCATTAGTACAGCATGCTAGTAATGCGATGACTTTGGCATTTGCTTCACTTGCACTCTACCCATCTCTCTACCAGTCCCACTCATCAACATGGTTTCTGTGCAGTCACTTTTATGCCCCTCACCTCCTAACAAACATCCCGCAGCAATGTGTGCAAACTGCAAAGTCCATATCAAACATCTGACTTTGGGTCAAGGGACCTGGGAATGTTTTGCTAGCTATTACTTTAGGCAGGAGTCATTCTTAAAGTAGACTGGCACCAAAATTTTAAAAAAAGTGTGTAAAATTTAACAAATGGTTAAAAATGAGATATTTTGATCAATATAATATAAGGTGATAGAAATTTATATTTGTTAAGCCCTAAAAATATTTTCAAAGATACCTGAAAATATTGGTATCATGGTTTCATAACACTGATAGTGAAAGACACAGCCTTGGGAATGGACATGTTAATTAAGCCATCTTGGTGCTGTTGTCTGGCAAAGGCAATGATGGTATGGTTGGTGATGCTGAAGACAAGGAAAGAGGAATGCTGAATGCACTGTTCTTGGGCTTCGCTCTCTTAGATGAGGCATCAATATCTTGGACTTCAGCATTGGCAACTTGGTCTTAGACATCAGAAGACTAAGTGGCAGAAGCAAAACAGTTGGTGGACAGTCATGAGCAGGACTAGAACTGTCCTTGGTGGCCAATGGTAGAAAAGCCTTCATGTCATAGAGTACCTTGCAGAAGACAATTATTAGTACTTCACATAGTGAAGGAAGAACCACTTCTTGAACCAGTGGGAAGCTTCTGAGAAACTCTAACATTATTTGGAAGGAAATTGAAGGAAATCTAAAATCCCCACCAAACAGCTGACAGTGAAAGTCTAATCCAAATCTGAGGTACGTGAGGTCTGACATTCATCTTAATTTCAATGTTTTGAAGTGGCTGCTTTCTCATATCGTGAGGAAAATTACTACCAATAAATCACAGAATTAAATCTCTAAGGTGGAACTGTTAGGGTCATCATACAAAATGTTGACTTTTAATATTTTTATAAAATTGAAATGTAATGTGGAAGGCTAATTTAGAAAAGAAGTAAGTACAGAGCTGCTGTGGGTGGACTAGATGAAGCAGGGTTTAAGGGTGCAGAAAACACTCCACTCTCTCATGCCCATCAACATTCTTCTTTCTCTAATCTCTCTCTCTCTCTCTCTTTCTTCCTGCTTCCCTCTCTTTCCCTCTCCTTCTCCATTTCTCTCCTTCCCCTCAAAAATGTCTGGGATGCTTCCCAGGAGCCTTTCTAAAAATTTGAAAAGCAAGGATGTAATGACTGAGAACCTGGAACCTCACATATGTAAAGTGTCATTAGAGGGAATAGAAACTATATGTTCTATAAAGTTAAGTTTCAACTTAATATAGAATATACTTTATAATTTACAAAACTTTCTGAAAATGGAACAGCTACTTGAGCATGCCAAAAGTCACCTATTTCTATTGTTTTGTATATGACAGGTGTAGCAATTCAAAGCTAATGGAAGTAAATCACTATTTAATATAGAGAAGTACTTTGTAGTTTACAGAAATTTCCAAGAATGGAATAGGGAACTTTATGAAATGAAGTTACTTATGTCTGAACATGTTCAGAAACCAGACATTCAGTATTGGTGCCCCAGGGGATTTAAATATCTGTGGAGCGGTTGTTCTGAGATTCTATCATTACACGACATAATTCCCTACCTCGTCTGCTAATAGACCCTATCAGAACCCCCTACCATGAGCATCAGATAAGTCAGAAATTATTTTGAAAATGTTCCATATATCTTATACATTTTTAGATTCCAATGGCATAATAAACTCAGTATCGCTTTTTTAATCTCATGAAAACCTCTATTTCTTTGCAATTGAACACCTTTAAAAATGATAATTGTTTTCTAGATGCTTCAGAGGTAAAATTTAAATTAATTTTCTCATGTACATTGTACGGCATATGCGTATTTTTATTCCTATACAGCATCTTTCAAAGGGAGGAAAAATAACATTTGTGAGCAACATGACATAAGCTAAGAAGAACTGAAGCATTTAAAGACAACAACAACTTAACTGATAAACCAATTTAGGCATCGCTTTGCTTTAATTCTGAAAGTAATAGATACAGAGTTGCCAGGTAACAAAAATACACTATATCTTTCTTGCTTTTAGAAGGCTACAATGCTTCTTTTTCTGTGAGGTTGTGGTGTATCTATGCCTTAGTAAAAATGAAAAATTCAGTTCCTCATGTAAGTCATCTTGAACTGTTATTAAGTCATCTGTTTATTTGCAAGGGTGGAAAAATTACTTTTATTCGTACTTTTTTAGAGAAAGGGTCTTGTTCTATTGCCCATGCTGGCAGGCAGTGTCATAATCACAGGTCAAACCCTTGAGCTCAAGCAGTGTACCTGCCTCGGCCCCCTGATTTACTAAGAGTTCAGGTATCCGCTACAACATCTGACTACATTTTTCTTTTTCTGTCTTTCTTTTTTTAAAAGACAAGATATTGCTATGTTACCCAGGCAGGTCTCAAACACCTGGCCTCAAGTGATACTCCTGCCTCAGACTCCCAAACTGCAAGGCTACCACACCTGGTTCTAAGGTAGAAAATGTATGAAGGAAACATAAAATGAACCATTTTTTAAATTTTCAAAATACTGTAGAGGTACAACTGTTTTTGTCACATGGATAGCTTATATAATGCTTTAATCAAGTGTCCCCCTCACCCAAATCTAGCTCATTGTACCTACAAGGTAGTGTTTTTCCCCTTCCTCAGCCCTTCTTGATTTTCAACTATTTTTACTTCTTTCTATGCCTATGTGTGTCCACCAATTACTTCCAGATTATTAGAGACTGCATGTTGTGTTTACTTTTCAATTCTTGAGATACTTCACTTAGAATAGTTGTATTCGGTTCCATCCAAATTGCTGTAAAAGACATTAATTCATTTTTTATGGCTGAGTGGTACTCCCCAGTACATACATGCCAAATGTTGTAAATCAGCTCATGAATTGAGGGCCACTTGGTTTTATTCCTTATCTTTGCAATTGTGAATTGTACTGCAAAAAACATTTGAGTCCAGGTGGCTTTTTAATAAAATGACCTCTTTTCCTTTGGGTAGATACCCAGTAACGGGATTTCTGGATTAAATGGTAAGTCTACTTTTAGTTCCTTGAGAAATCTCTGTACTGTTTTCCGTAGAGGTTGTACTAATTTATAGTCCCACCACCAATGCCCAGGCACTCCTTTCTCTCTGTAGCTACACTAACATCTCTTGGTCTTGGACTTTTCAATGAAAGCCATTCCAACACAAGCAAGGTGAGATCTCATGGTGGTTTCAATCTCCTGCTTCATTTCTCTGATGATTAATGATATTGAGAATTTTTCTCATTGACCATTTGTCTCTCCTCTTTTGAAAAGCTTTGTTTGTGCCTTTTCCCAATTCCTAATGGGGTTGTTTGTTTTTTAGTTGCTGATGTGTTTTAATTCCTTGTAGATTGTGGTTATTAGCCCTTTATGGAATATTTAGTTTGTCACTATTTTCCTCCATTCTTTAAACTGTCTGTTTCCTCTGTTGATTATTTCCTCAGCTGAAAGAAGCTTTTTAACTTAATGAAGCCCCAGTTATTTATGTTTGTTGTTGCTATAATTGCCTTTGGGGTCTTAGTCATACATTCTTCACCTAGGTCAATATCAAGAAGTTTTTTTTTACATTTTCATCTAAAATTTTTATGGTTTTATGCAGTGTTGTTATATGTGGGTCACTATGAAAGTTTTGAGACAGACTGTTATGGTCCATTTTCCTTCTAAGAAACACAGTTGACAGCAACATTTCTGATTCACTCATGCAAGTTTTAACTTGCCAGCTTATTGGTGTTCCCTAGAGGGCTTCATTTGTTTCCATTAATGTGGACTTTATATTGATTGATTTTTGTGTCTCTCAGAACTTTTGTAATGACCCAGGTATAGCTTTCAATGATTTAAATTACAACATTCTAAGATTTATTTTATTTTTTTACAATGACAGTTTCATTGAGATATAATTTACATGCCATACAATGTACCCCTTCAAAAAGTACATTTCAATGATTTTTAGTACATTAGATGAGTTATACGGCCATCACCACAGTTAATTTTAAAATATTTTCATTGTCCTAAAGAGTGTCCTATGTGCGTGGAATGTCCATACACAGTAGCAGGGACTCATTGTCTCTCCTCTAACCCACAGTCTTAGGAAACCACTAATCTATTTTCTGTCTCTACAGGTTTGTATTTGGGGGGCATTCCATGGAATACTCACTCACTCACTCAGCCATGAAAAGAAATGGTAATTAAGCATTTTTTGTAACAACCTGGATGGAACCGGAGACCATTCTTCTAAGTGAAGTCTCAAGAATGGAAAAATAAACACCGTGTGTACTCAATACTAAATTGAAACTAGTAGATAAACACTTAAGTGCACAATTAGAAGAAATATAACTAGTCTTCTCAACTTTGCCTTTAATTTAATTATTTCATAAAAGGTAAAAAGCATGACAGTTACTGTTTTGCTTATATAGATAGTAATTATTTCCTGTTTCAGTCATCTATTTGTGTAAAACTGAGATTATTATGAGAAACTCAGGAAATAGTGATTGAAACTTCTTTAGGGAATGAAAACTTAACATCTATGTCAGTAGGACCACTGTTTTTAAATTGTTTTAAATATTAATATTCGAAAGTACTTCTTCCCGAGAGCTACTAAGTAGTGCTATATTGGAGGTCATGTATAGTATGTAATAGTACAGGCCAGATCAATTTAATACCTTAACTTTTCCAATAAAGGGAATCAAAATAAACCTGTAATTTCCACATAGGTTGTTGTACTTACACAGAAAATATGCCTTCTAGATGATACACAAGGAAAAGAGAGGAGGAGAAAAAGAGAATAAAGAACGCGCTATTCTGGTGACAGGCACACTAAAGCCAAATTTATGTAACAAAAGTATTTATACTTCCCAAATCTATTTATAATTCCTTAAAAAAATTATCTAGCTCTTTATGCAGAAAGTTTGCCTTTCTTGGTTTAGATTATGATCCAATGGTCCTTAAATCAAGGTCAACTTCCCACTCCCACAATTTTCCTTTAATAGGGTTTATCCTGTGGCTATTATTAGTGGCACAGCCAGATTGTCCACAGCTGGGACTTAATTAAGGAGGAACGTGAAAGAGGTTTAAAGAAGGATGGGGGTAGGGAGGCAAGTTAGGAGGATAATTTTTTTGTTTGTTTTTAATTTATCCTATTATTGTAGATATAAGTTGTTTACTGATTGGTTACAAGTCAATGAGCATTAAATCAGAGCACATTCTTGTTCCCTTTTCCTTAATTTCATGGAAAATCTTTATATGATCAAATTCTCCTGATGTTGACTTGTTGCTGGTGGCTCCTACTTTTGATTCTAGAGGCAATTTTTCTGAGGTTTATAGTGAATTATTTCATTGGTTGTAAAATTGGGTTCCATGGAGCCCTAGAGTTATATTGAGGTATCTTAAGGATCACCTTATGAAGAAGGGCAGGCCAAATAGATGAGGCGTTTTGTCTTATCTCTTATTTTAATTGCAATTTAAAAAATGGTGATATTTTCTTAATAGATTGCAAAGCATTTTTTAATCTATTTCATTCTTTTTGTTTATTTGTTTGTTTTATTTTGTTTTGTATTTTAGAAACAGAGTCTCACTTTATCGCCCTTGCTAGAGTGCCATGGCTTCACAGCTCAGAGCAACCTCCAGCTCCTGGGCTTAGACAATTCTCTTGTCTCAGCCTCCAGAGTAACTGGGACTACAGGCACCCGCCACAATGCCTGGCTGTTTTCTTTGTTGTTGTTGTTGTAGTTCAGCCGGGGCCAAGTTTGAACCTGCCACCGTGGGTATATGGGGCACCCTACTCACTGAGCCACAGGCACTGCCCATCTATTTCATTCTTTAAGACATTTTTTTCAATCCTTTAAAAGAACCAATTTATTTATTTATCTATCATAAGTTTCTAAAAGCTTTAAAAACTTCCTGCAAAGTAAGGACTTTATATTTCAGTTGTGTGATTGTGCCTGGATAGTTCAGAGAAGTTTATTAAATCAGAGAAAATTGCTTTCATGTAATGGGGAAAAAGCCATTCTTACCTTACCAAATTATTTAATTACTTTTTGTGGGGTCATTATAATTAATACTTGCTTTAAAACAAATGCTGCACTACTCTGAGATTATGTTCTACAGAAAAGTGAAATAGAATACATAAATGGGAGTAATCATACTTTAGAGTATGAGATGACCCTCTCAGAGGGAAAGCTTTAATTGCAGGGAAATTTTGGATCCAGGAGGGCTAGTAATTTGGAGTCATCAAGGTTAATGCAGAGTCAAAGTGTCTAAACAGACTCTTGCCCTGTAAGTCATCATCATGAACCTGTGGGGGAGAAAACAAAACAGTTTTTTCAGAGAAACTTAGAAGATGGCAAGGGACAGAAATTTTTCTTTCTTCAGTTTAACAGGGATTTAAAAAAAAAAACTTGTTTAAAATGCATCAATTGGATGGTGAAGTCACTGTCACAATTATTCTAATCTATCCTCCAGTTTCACTGAGTTTCCTCAGTCACATCTAAAGACATGCAAGACAAAGAAAGCATTGTGTGCACCTAGGTCCCACCTGCACCTCCTCTGCCTCCATATCCCCAGCAGAAATATTATCCCTGACAGCAAAGCCGTATGTTGTGAAGAAAATACCACAGGCTTTAAAAGCAAATAAATATGTTCCAGTTTTAGTTCTGGTAGCTTATATTTCTCATGCCCATGTATAGTCTATCAGACTTATGCAATAGAGAGGCTGTATTAAGGATTAAGAAATTAAGATCTCAAAGCTGATTGCCTTCATGTAAATCCAGTTTGCTACTTAACTGGTTTTTAATTAAGGGAAAATTGCTTAACTTCTTGACGCATCTTTTTGTTTTCCTCATTTCTCAAAATGACTGCTAATGACAACAGTGTTTCCCTCATAGAAGCCTTTCTGGTAGGTAGTGTCATCTCATTGTGCTTTTGATTTGCAGGCCCCCAAAGAGTAATGACAGTGAGGATTCTCTCCTGTGCTCCGCGACCACTTCCATATATTCTTTAGATAAATGGCTATTGAATTATTTTGCTCATTTTTGTTAGAATATTTGACTTCTTGATATTGATTTAAAAAATGTTTATAGAACCTGGATCTATTTTTATATATTTCATAAGATATGTGGTTTATTTGTTACATTATTGCATGACAAATTATCATAAATTTAGGGGCATAAAACACCACATGCATTTATTATCTCACAATTTCTGGGTCAGAGTACAGACGTCCTTAGCTCAGCTCAGTCCTCTGTTCAGGGCCTCAACAGACCGGAGTTAGTTTTCTCAAGGCAGCATGTTTATATGAAGGGTCAGTTATGGAGGATCTGTTTCCAAGTTTATTCAGGTTGTTGAAAAATTCATTTATTTGGTATGTGACTTTAGGGTTCTAGCTTTATTCTGGCAGCTGACCTCAGCCTCCTAGAGGAGGCTCATAGTTGCTTGACACATGGGCATCAAACTAGCAAGGAAAATCTCTCTCTAGGAGTGATCTTTCCTCACTTTTGCCATATTCTGAGTTGCAAGTATATCAAAGGGTCTGCCTACACTGGATGGCAAGGGATGAAACAAAAACAGAGGGTCCAGGAGGAAACCCCTGGAGGTCACCTAAGCTCTGTTCTCTGCATATTATTAACAAATATATTCTCCCAGTTGGTAGCATGTGTTTTTCTTTTTAAGAAAGTGTCTTACAAAGTATAAAAAAGTTTTAGTTTCTATGATCAAGTCTAATGTATTCACCCCTTTTCCTTTTTATAGTTCATGCATTTGATGGTATATCTAAGGAAACTTTACCCATCCCAAGGCCACAAAAGTTTCATCCTTTGTCTTCTTAGAGCAACTGTAGTGTTTTAGCTCTTACATTTAAGCGTCCAGTCCCTTGGCTCTTCAATTGTATCATTGTTTCAGTCAAATGTCAGGCCATCATCTTGATCTTTCCTTTCTATATTTTATTCATACCTTTTCTGTTCCTCCCTCCTTTAATGTCATATTTTGGATCAAAAATATTTTTAGATTACTATTGTATTTATTCTGTTGTTTTTTTTTTTTTAATTTCAGACTAATTTTAGCATAACAAGTAATTAGGTAACATTGCATTTGTTAGGTAAAGTCCAGGTTGTAGTTGCGCCCTTCACCCAAGGGATGTGCCATATACCCTTACATTGTGCACATTGGGTGAGAGCTTTCCAATGCCCCCTTCCGCCCTCCTCCCCCGGCTCTCACACCACTTCCCACCCACTCCAATTTGTGTTTTTCTCTCATGTGGGTGTGTAGTTGTTTATCTATTGGTATCATATTAGTAATGAGTATATTGGATGCTTGCTTTTTCATTCTTGTGATACTTTACTAAGAAGAATGTTCTTCAACTTCGTCTAGGTAAATAAAAAAGAGTTAAGTCTCCATCTTTTGTGGCTGAATAGTATTCCATGGCATACAGATACCACAGTTTATTAATCCATTCATGGATTGATGGGCACTTGGGTTGATTCTAAATCTCGGTTATTGTGAATTGAGCTGTGATAAACATTCAAGTGAAAATACCCTTATTGTATATTGGGTTTTTTTTTTCTTTTGGGTGGATACTTAGTAATGAGATTGTGAGATCATGGAAGCTCTATTTTTAGTTCTTTGACTATTCTCCATACTTCTTTCCAAAAACACTGTATTAGTTAATAATTCCACCAGCCGTATAGAAGTGTTCCTTTCTCTCCACATCCATGCCAACATCTGCAACTTTGTTTTGTAATCCATTTTAAAAGTCATTTTCTTAGTTTTTGTTTGTTTGAGAGGTAAAAAAAGAAAAAAGATCTTAACTTATTATACTCTACTTCATAATAATATTGACCCAATTCTAGGAAATGTAGAAACTTTGTTCCAATATGTTTTCCTTTTCCCCTCCCCTTTCTACTTCATATACAGTATGTCTACATATGTTATAAACATATTCCTATAAGGAATGTTATACTCATTGCCTTATAGAAACTTATTAATAAGTTAATAAATGAGAAATGTGTGCATTTACTCTTTTTTGTTTGTTTGTTTGTTTTTGCAGTTTCTGGCCAGGGTTGGGTTTGAACCCACCACTTCTGACATATGGGGCCTGTGCCCTACTCCTTTGCGCCACAGGTGAACTTGCCCTAAATTTGCCATATCTGATGTTCATTTCTATCTGTGGGTTCAAGTTCTTGTCTGAGGTCATTTTCTTTTAACCAGAAAGACACCCTCTAGTGTTTCTTATAAGATATGTTGGTTAGTAATAAATTTTCCAGTTTATCTGGATATAGCACTATGTTACTTTCATATTTTAAAGATAGATTATATACATAATTCCATTTTCTTTTCTACTAAGAAGTCAACCACTAATTATATTTTTGTTTTCTTTTACATGACGAGTTATTTTTTTCTTACTGTTTTCAAGATTTGCTTTTTACTCTTTGGATGTCATTAGCTGGACTCTGATATGTTTCTGTGTGACTCTTTTGTTCATTTTGATTCCCTGTCCTTATTAGTAAGCCTGGCATTCTTATTGTTGCCTCTGTGTTTGCATAACAGGTGTTAAATCACAAGTTGGCCACTCAAGTCAATAGGGAGTAGGGATACTTCTCTCTGCAGATGGATCTCTGTGTGTCCCACAATGTACGTTCAAACTTCAGGTCATTTTCACATTTTCCCGTTACTTTCAGTTTTTGCCAAGTAGTCTCATTCTGCATGTGTAGGTGTGTGTACATGAGTGTGTGCTTATGTGTAAGTGAAGTGATGCTAATTCTATCAGCCAGAGATGTGTTAGGCAATGGGGACTTACCACAGTGTTTTCTTTGCATGTCCACAGCCCTTGTCAACCAGAGAGATGTGAGCAACTTAACAAGCCCTCCAGGTGTCCCCAACCTTTCAGTCTTCCCTGTGAAATCTTTGCTAGTCTGTCAGTCTGCTGCCTGTACTAGACAGGATCACTAGCACTCTAGCAGAATAATTGGCCCCCTTGTTCACTTGTTACTGAGAACACAACTAGAACTGATGACACTTTACAGCAAGTGAGCCCATCTGGTGCCAGCAACAAGATTATCAGATTCCATAATCTACCCCATCGAGGTTGGACTACCAAGAAAATAGAGCTGGGGTCAGGCATGGGAACAGTTCTCATTAAGAACACTACCGATCATCCTATTTCCACACAAGCTTTATCAATTTTCATAACTAAATGCTTCCCTCTTCATTTATGTCTTTATTCAATTGACATAATGCTAAAATAATTGGTTTTTAGATACTTACAATTACAGTAGCTTTCTGAAGAGGACAGGATTCTTCACTTGTTCCTAGATCAGAAGGGATCAAATGTTCATGGTAGTATAGCCATGACAGTTCAACTTTTTCATGTTGAAATTAAAATCTAATAAAACTGTTTAAATCAAATTAGATGGGTCAAAGTCTAAATAGCTAATTAAAGTTTGTAACTATATTCTGTTTATTTTCCATAGTACAAATAAGGAATATCAGCAATAGTGAATCAGGATCCCAAGGAAAGATTATCAGCAGCCAAGATGAAATACCACGACAAATAAGCCCTAGAATGGTGAAAGGATAAAAACTCTGAAATAAAGTATGGAGAAAACTCTTAATGATAGCAGCCTCAGGAGAGAATTTATGAAGAAGACCCCAATGGCTATTTCATCACCAATAAAAACATACAAATGGAACCTCATCCAGTTTAAAAGCTTCTTTATAACTAATGACAATCAACAAAGCAAATAGCCTTCAGAATGGGAGAAGATATTCACGTGTTACAAATCTGGTAAAAAGCTAATAACCAGAACCTATAAAGAATGCAAGCAAATCAACTATAGCAACAAAAACAGCAAACAACCCAGTTCATCACTGGACAAGAGACATGAACATAATCTTTTCCCAAAAGGACATATAAATGGACCACAAGCACATACAAAAAACGTTTATTGTCCCTAATCATCAGAAAAATGCAAATCAAAACCATTTTGAGATATCACCCAACAACAGTGAAAATAGCTCATATCCGAAGATCCTACAGCTACAGATCCTGGAGTGGGCACGGAGAGAGGGGAACACCATCCACTGTCGAATGGAAAACAATCTAATGTAGTGTTTTGGAAAGAAGTATAGTGAATCCTCAAAGAACTAGAAGTAGACCTTCCCTTTGATCCCACAATCTCTTTATTATGTATTTAACCAGAAGAATAAAAACCATCTTACCAAAAGGACATTTGCACTCTCGTGTTTATAGTATCTAAATTCATAATCACAAAGATGCAGAAACAATACAAGTGCCCATCAACCTCTAAAAAGATGAATAAACTGTAATACCATGGAATGCTGTTCAGTCTTTAGAAAGAGAGAGACTTTGCGTCCTTTGTTTAACCTGGAAGCATTTGGAGACCATTCTCTAAGTAAAGTATCTTAAGAACGGAAAAGCAAGAATCCTAAACCTCAACACTATATTGACAACTCAAAACTAGTTAACAAATACTGTCCCACATGGGAGAAAAACACAATTAAATTCAAGAATTGGGAAATGGAGAGATGCTTCAGCAAGTTCCTAACACTTATAATGTGTGTGTTTCTAGCACACTCTTTGGGCGAAGGACTCGGTTACAGCTTGGACTTTGCCTTACAAAAGTGAACAATGTATCCCAATAAGGTACACCCTTATATTAATTTGAAATGAAAACATTTTTTTAAAAAGAAGGCATGTAATTTCAGCCATTTTTTTTTTAATAGAGAGAATTTGGCCCATTATAATGAACACAGGTCATTTTACTGGTATTAACTTTTTCAATTTTGTTTTTAGGCACTTTTGCTATCTTACAGGTATGTAACTTTTGTTATATGTTAACTTGTCATAAAGCACTCTTTAATTCTTTAAAAAATTAGATAATTTTCTTTGGTGTTTTTGAGTTTTCAATGTAGGCAATTACATTTTTTTCCATAATATAAAAGTTATAATAATTAAAGTCAGTTTTACTTTTTCTTTTTACATTCTTATTGCTTATTATTCTTATTTTAATATACTAACTGCAACATCCTGTATAAGTGTAAATATATCTGAGATGAGCAAATATGTTATTTCCTAATTTTAACAGTGCTTTTAATGTATATTATTATCAAATGTGATACTAATTGTAAATATGTGACACTTTTTCTCAAAGAAAGGATTTCTATACTATTCCTGATTTCCTAAGAGATTTTATCATGAATAGATATTACAGTATTTTATATGTGGTATTTTTTTTAAAACAGATAAAAGAATTATATGCATTTTAATTTCAATTTAATGATAAATTATATTTTCTAAAGTTAAATTACCCTTGCATTAGTTGCTTAAATAAGCATGTTACATGTCATATTTTATATTATTATAAATATGCTATTTTATTTGGAAACTGCATCTATATATGTTTATGTAGAGTATATTGGAGATTTTTTGTTCTTTTTATTGTGCTGTTTTATAAACATATATATTATAAATATGCTATTTTATTTGGAAACTGCACCTATATATGTTTATGTAGAGTATATTGGAGATTTTCTGTTCTTTTTATTGCACTGTACTAAGTCAAGTTTATACTATACTAACCTCGAAAGCTAATTTCTTTTCCAATTTATTTCTTTTTCTAATTTCTATAATGTGATATATATACATACTACTATGTAATATATATAATATAATTCCATATATGGGGCATATGTAATATATTTTACACAGGATACTATTCACATGATAGATGATTCCTTGTTACTTTGTAAAACACATATATGAGATGATGTTACTTTAAAAATACATTTAAGTCATTTTTACCTGAAATATTTTTGTTGTGTGAGAACATGCTTACATATTTTATTATGCTGATAAAATATATTTAAAAGCAATAGGTCTTCTCAACTTTTGAATTGTTATTGCATTTTTGATGCCATATTTATTCTAGAAATAGTGACTCTTTCTAACATTTTAGACTTACTTGCATAAGCCATTTTAGTATATTCTTAATAATTTTATCTATCTGTGGTTATTTTTTGCTTGTTCATTTCTAATATAATTCAATAATGATTTATTTTCTCTCACTTTGGCTCAACTATCCAATTTTTCACTACCTTATCGATACTTTCCAAGATCCAAACTTTGGCCATTTTGAACCTCTTTATTGTTTCACTATTTTTCAATTTAGTGATCAAAATTAACTCACTATATTGCTAATTGATTTTCAATTGTATTCCATGGGTTTTGATGTCATATTTTTATTATCAACCTTTTAAATTATTTTAAAATTATTATTATTATATTTTCTTTGGACAAGGACTCATATTAAAATATTTATTTTCTGAAAGTGAATTGTTTTTATACATATAAACTTGCATATATTTTACTGATTTATAAAATGTTCTTTATCATATTAATTTGGGTACATTTGTTCTGATAACCGATGAGATTGATGTGCTATAATTTCCCACAATGATTATCTATTTATCTTTCAATTCTGTCAATTTTTAGCTCAAATCTTTTGATGCTCTGTGAAGTCACAGACAGATCACTTTCCGGGGACAATTTTCCTCTGCCAGGCACTTCGGAATACTGTAACATCATTTAAATTGATCTTTGACTTAGTAACTACTCAAAAATTGTAAACTCAGACAAATGTCTCTATGAAGGTGGAAATATCATTTGATAAATGACCAACAAAACTTTTCTTTTTTGATGTTTTTGCCTTGAATCCAGGCTGATATAGATGCATATCATTATTGTCTGATATTGCCTATGGGAAGACTTTTTCAAATCTACACTTTCCTCAAGTTGCACCTTTTCAATGGTCTTCTTCTAGGCAAAATTCTTATTTCTAGGTAATCACCTTACCCATGACCAAAGGCCTGTCCTTCACACAAAAATTAAAACCCTAGCTTCTAGCTACTGAACGTAGAAAATGCTCTCAGGGAATCCATGATCCCAGGGCTCACTTAACACTGGTTTTCAGCTTCAATTTCCCTCAGTATCTTGCAAGGTCAGCTATGCATTTAGAAACAGCATTTCTAGGTATCTGCTGTCACTAGTTTTTCTTCTAGGATATATAGTGAGCACTGTTGCTGGAAATAGAAATCACAATATAGCTGTTCATCAAAAATAGAAAGATTTTTTCCCCAAGCTGTAAATGTAGTTATTTTTTAAAATACATCTTAAAAATCCTCCTGCTGAACTGCAGACCATATCTAAAGAAGATAAAATGTAATTAAGACCATTCATATTATACCTATCACTTGAGAGCTACCAGGGGTCTTGTTCAGTAAAACTGAACACTTTACTAAAGGATTTGTCTTTTTACTCCTAGAATTTTCCCATAATTGAGACAGGATCCTGTTGTGAGTGTGGGGTTCAGTTCAATTGTAAATCTTATGAATGTTGAATTACTGAACATTTAGCAATTGAATTGCTATGATCAACATTCAGGCAGACAATAAAATAGTCTCTGACAGACTTAATGTAATATATAATACTTCAGAAGATATGACCAATATTTCTAATTAAAAATTAAACATAAATGTTGTATATTTGCTTATTTCCTGCAAATGGATTTATATTCACAAGCAGTTGAAAGGTGAAACTCTCAGAGCGAAACTTGGCTCATTTTTTCACTGCATTATGTCCTGTTGTAGAATAAATGCATTGGTGCTCGGCAACATCCTATCAAGTTGAGACTCTCAAAATCTTTCAGGTAAACAATTGTAATCACGTTCTAAAAAGCCTCTGCACGCTTACAAATTTCTTCAACAGGCTATCTGGAAAGTTTGGGGCTTTTTACTATTTGATTTCTCTGTAAGAAATTCTTAGAAGTGTATGTATTAATGCATTTGATTGATGCTGGATTAATTCCATATTAAAAGATTCTTTAACTTCAGAAATTCAATAGGCTAATAACTGAGAGGCCAAATATACTAACCAACTTGTTCTTTGAAGAGCTTCCCACGGTCTTCCTTTTCTTCTCATCCTTGCACCATTTTTTTCGTATAAAGTATCTTGAGAAACAGTTTACTTTCCTACAAGTCTCATCATACAACTCCCCAGAATAAAAAAATGCCTTATAATTTCCCATCTCCTAAAAACATGAGATAAGGCCATTCAAATCTTGCCCAAAATAGTTCACTAGAATCATTTCCATTACTCACTTTTTCCCATCACCAAAACTTGTTTCTCTTTCCCCCATAACAACATTATTCTCGCACCATTTGCTTTTGAATACATAGTTTCTTCTGAGTGGATAATCTTCTGCTATTCTATTCCTACCAAACTGCAAGTGTTCTTCTTTTAAGTAAGTATCCCTTAAATATTACCTGCCTTTCAAAATTTACCTAAATAATCATTTATTCTCTCACTCTTCTGAAAATCTCAGTGAATATAGTTCATGTGTCTATTAAAGAAGTATCATATTATTTGCTATTTTTGTATTTCAATTGCTTTCTCTGACAGTGGGCTCCAATATAGCAAGCTTCTATTCATCATTGCATAAAGTGATACTAAAATGGGATTTTTTTCTCAGTTTTAGCTGAGATCCTAAGATAACAGACGCTGTGTATTTTTATATTTTAAAATGCTTATTTCTGTTGTAAGCAACCAATATTGAATTTGCATAGGAAGTGAATAAAAATGGCTTTTTTGACCATCACCCATCTTCTGGCTGTGTAAGGAAAACTGATATTTCAAATAAGGATGCCTTGACTAACAATTCATATCTTAATAGAAAAAGGTGGAAAGGTTAGTTTTTTTTACATTAAGCAAGGCAATGGAGGCTTCCCTGAGGTCACCAGGGAATTTAATACATGTCCCTTTGCATTTGAGGCCTCCCATAAACTAACACGTATATAGGAAATATAAAGGGCGATTATATGACTAAAATTTCATGCAACAGCATAGAGGGAATTGTGTTTAGATGAGTAATTTCATTTCTTCAGGTGGTCATTCAAAATGGCACACCTCTTGGGGACAGGATACAATTATAAGAGGGACTTATAAACAAACAAACAAAAAACAAAACAAATTAAAAAAAAGTGTGTTTCCCAAAGATCAAATGTAGCCATATAAAAAATAAAGAGAACTTGGCCACAAGAGTTTTACTGACTTAGAGGACTTCCCGGCTTCTCCACGGAGAGCCTTTGAGTGTAAGTAGACTGTCATGATAAGGGAGCCATAGGTAAGTGGCTAACAGTACAATGGAGTGTTTTACATCCTGTAAAGTGCACTGGGGATGTGATGACCAGCAATTCTAGGATATCTCAAAAAAGCCCACCAAACACTCTGAAAGAGAAAGGGTATTTTTTTAGTATCTGCCACAGGAGAAAACTAATGTTTATCCAAATAGCACTAATCTAGTAACACTTTTCCTGGTTCACCACTTCTCTCTTATCCCGGCAGGTGTTACAAAATGGTATAAAAACAGTTAGCTGGAGAAAGAAGGAAGGCAAATCATAAACCCCTGCCCATTGCTGACAAACGTGAACCAGGAGGAAAGCATTGCATTCAAATGAAATCTGAAACTTGACTCTTCCTGAACTGAGATTATACTTATAATCAAAAGTGACAGGAAGAATTTTTCTCATCTGAGCATGACTGCATGGATCATCAGACTTGCCCTAGATTCTATCTAAGCATCAGGAGAAAAACAGGGTATAGGAAAGAAAAGAGAGACTAATCTTGGTTTTAATTCACATCTTTGAGGTCTGATATAAAAACTGTACTTCTGTAATGCTAGCATCCAGCACAGAATAGGACATGTAATAGGAACTTGAGAAATTAAATGTTGATTGACACTTACTCTATTGTGAGAGCATCTAAACCAAGTTGTTAGTAAAACAATAGAAGCCATTTTTAAATTAAGATAATATTATTTGCATATACTAAAGAAGAAAGAATGTTATAAAAGCTAATGGATAAATCTTTGTAAATCAAAAATCAAAGTTCTTTCTGCCTCCAGTATTGAAAATTATAGCCACAACAAATTAGACAACCTCTCAATTAAAGAAGTTTGCAGACTTTTGGGGGAATTAGATATGTAGAAAAATACGTTTTTAAAATTTCACAGGTTCAGTCTTAATTATCCAATGGGTTTAGTGTAGACATAAAATTAGAAGTGATCAATTTTACCTTGACTATTAATATGACAAAAGAGGCTTTGTAGATTTAATTATGTCTAAAGTAGGTATGAAAAGATAAATAACAGTACGGGGGCTCAGCGCCTGTGGCTCAACGGGCTAGGGCGCCAGCCACGTATACCTGAGCTGGCGGGTTCGTATCCAGCCCGGGCCGCCAAACAACAATGATGGCCGCAACCAAGAAATAGCCGGGCATTGTGGCGGGTGCCTGTAGTCCCAGCTACTTGGGAGGCGGAGGCAGGAGACTCGCTTGAGCCCAGGAATTGGAGGTTGCTGTGAGCTGTGATGCCCTAGCACTCTATCCAGGGTGACAGCTTGAGGCTCTGTCTCAAAAAAAAAAAAAAAAGAGTATGGAGAAATGTCATAAAAATGTTGAAAACGTGTTTGAGGCAAAAAATCTAATAGGGAACTATCTTGCCTCTAATTCAAAAACCAAGAACACATGGAGGTACACAGTCAGGGAAAGGGTTCACCCCAGGGAAAGTGTGAACAGGAAACAAACATATTCATCCAGGAAAAATTTCCTTGTATTCCCGTGGCATGCAGTAGAGGTGAGAAGTAATCCCTGAGAATGTATAAGCATAATTCATTCCTTCCAGGCCTCGTTGGACTGAATTCATACTGTGTGGGTCATATTAACATTCATTTTGCATAAAGACATAAAAATTATTTTACACATGAATGAAAGGACAGGTAAAGTAAAATTACAAAAGAGATTTGGGAAACAATAAAAAAAATTTTGAAATAAAAATAAATTACAATTAATAATATTATAGGCTCGACACTTGTAGCTCAATGGCTAGGGTTCACATACACTGGAGCTGGTGGGTTTGAATCCAGCCCAGGCCCACCAAGAACAAGGACAACTACAACAACAACAAGAGCAAAAGCTGGGCGTTGTGTCGGGCGCCTGTAGTCCCAGCTACTTGGGAGGCTGAGGCAAGAGAATCGTTAAGCCCAAGAGTTTGAGGTTGCTGTGAGTTGTGATGGCACAGCACTCAACTGAGGGTGACATAGTGAGACTCTGTTTCAAATAATAATAATAATAATGATAATACAAAAAACAAAACCCTCACTGGACAGGTTTAAATGCTGATGAGAAGAGCTAATCAAAGAGTAGTGAACTGGAAAATATAGCTTTAAAAATCTATGTGCAACACAGCAAAGAAAGACAAAACCATGAAAAAATATGAAGTGAGAAAAGTATGGATAAGTGAGGTTTTGTATAGGTTAATGTGGAATTGCAAAAAGGAAGGAGAGGACGGCAATAAAGGAGATATTTGCTGGGATAGTACTCTGTGGGTCATTACGAAAGTTTTGAGATGCACAAAAGTCCAAAACCATAAACTCTGCATGGATGGAAACAAATGAGCCCCACCAGCAACTCTGACAAGCCAAGGAGGTTGAAACTCACTGGAGTGAATCAGAAAGGACACTGTCAATCGTGTTTCTGGGAAATAAAATAACACAGTCTGTGTGCAAACTTTTGTACTGATGTACAAGAGAACTTTACAGTACTTTTGAAAGATCCTGTTCATGAAGCTTTCCAAGTTCTAAAATAAAAATCCACACCTTAATAAATTTAGGAGTTGATAAAGAGCACACAGAGAAAAGAAAGATTATAATCAGAGTGGAAATAAAATAGGAAGACTTCAACTTTCAAGTACAAAAGTGGAAGCTATGTGAGAATATATTTATCCTCAATGAAATCGGCTAGAATAAATAATGAAATGTATCATCAACCCAAGTGTCTCTCTAAAATTAGAGTGGAAAAAGGACATTTGTCATAGTAACAAAAATGGAGATTTTGCTACCAACGGACACTTATTAAAGAAAATTCTGAAGGACTTATTGCAGAGAAATAGTGTTTCCTATTCCAAAGTCTGAAATTCATAAGAATATGGTGAATGAGAAAAGTGGCAAATATGTTGGTTCTTAAAGTTACAATAATCCTCTTACTTACAGATTAGATGGTGTCTGCACTTAGACCAACTAGAAAGAATATAGTATTCATCTGTCTTAATGAACTGCAAATGTAAGAAAGCAGAAAATAATTACCAACTTGAAATTCAGGAAAAGAAGGAAATATGGACAGGCAAGAATAGCAGTAATTGTCACTTTTTCCATCAAGAACATCAATCAGACACAAGAAAAGATGGAGACTTCACCTCTTGTATGTATGCATGGATGGAGCTGGATCATATTCTCCTTAGTAAAGTATCTCAAGAATGGCAAAAAACTACCCAATGTATTCAATGCTATTATGAAATCAATATACAATCACCCACACACACTTTCATATGAAAGATAAAACACAATTATAACCCAGAAAGAAGGAGAGAAGAGGAGGGCGAGGGGAGTGAAGAGGGAGAGGGTGGAGGGAGGGTAATCGGTGGGTCTTCACCTACTGTGCATATTGCAAGGGCACATGTCAAATATATTAATAGTAGAGTATAAATGACTAAACACAACAACAAGTGGTGAAGGCCATGTTAACCAGTTTGATGTAAACATTCCAAATTGTACATAAAATCAGCACATTGTAGCCCATAAATGCAGTAATGTACACAGTTATGATCTAATAAAAAATAAATTAAAAAAGAACATTTGCTGATCTGCCTCACTTCAGTGAGAAAAAAAAGAAAAAAAAAATATATATATATATGAGCTTGAGCCGCTAAACAAACTTTTTCAGTTCTAGGGATACAAAAGTTGGACAGGAAGCCATGACAAGCCATTTGTCCTGTTAAAGCCTCATTCATGCATCGAAGGGATACATTCAAAGAGGCAGTCATGTGCTATTTGCAGGTGATCCCTTAGCTTCATATTATCTCCGTTCTAGAATTCGATTAAGTTGACATTTGATTGAGAGTGGTTCTTAGCAACAAAAAAGCTAAATTTCAAAAATTATAAAAAGGTAATAATGCCTTAAAAATGTATGAGAAATTCAAAAGAATTAAAAATTCCCTTTACCAGTAAGATATAAATATTTTAGATTTGTGTACACTTTTACAGCATCAAAATATATGAAGTGGAAATTTAATAAACTAGAAGGAGAACTAGACAACTCGTTAGCTATAGAATAAGATTCTCTACACCTCATTACCTAAAATATTAATAACGTAAAAATATCAAATAAAGACAATTTATATACACTTAAGATAGTTAGTGTTTTTATATATAAAAACGATTCCCCCAACTACAGCAGAATATACTCATTTTCAATGAACTTATGAAATATTTGTAAAATTGATAATATGCTTATATTTCAAATGAGTATAAAGAATAAGATCATTTTTATAAAATATAAATGATAAACAGAACTGAATAAAGTATGAATTTAAATGATTGCCATTATTGCTTATGTAAGAATTGAACTGAGCAATTTTGTACACATTGTGCATGTATAGTATATTATAGTAGAAGGGCTAAAACTATAGATAATGTCACATTTAAAAGACCTCATCAAACTTAGAATAAAATTTTAGTTTATAAAATGATAAAAATTTCAAACCATAATATTTAAAGGTTAAATGTTTGTTTATTATCTATTCTGGAATATGAAGGGGATACACATGTTTTTAATACATGTCTGTACTCTGTAATGTTGAAGTCAAGGCTTTCATCGTGCCTGTCACCTGGAGAGTGTTCATTGTACCTGATGGGTAAGTTTTTGTCCCTCATTATTCTCTCACCCTCCCCCCTCTTTTTTTAATTTACTTTTACTTTTTGCCTGTTTGTACCCATTATTTAGCTCCCGTTTATTACTGAGAACATGTGGTTCTTTTTTTCCCATTCCCAAGATACTTCACTTAGAATAATGGCCTCACTTAGAATATTTGTGTAGATGTTGAATTTGAGGATTTCCCAGGAAAACTCAGAAAAAGTTCTAAGGAGCTAAATATGTGAACAGGAAGCTTGAAGAAATTCAGGTATAGGGTGGCCCCTGGGGCTCAAAGGAGTAGGGCACTGGCCCCATATACTGGAAGTGGTGGGTTCAAACCTGGCCCTGGCCAAAAGCTAAAAAAAAAAAAAAAAAGAAAAGAAAAGAAAAATAAATTCAGGTATAGCAATTTTAAAGACCTGACAATGTAGATTACAAAAATAAAAAACACATTTGATAATTGGATAATACATAGAGTAAAATTACCAAAGACGAGCATTTTGTGAACACCACTGGGCAAACAGAGAGACTTGTTAGAATAACTGACAAGGGACTTCAGATACATAGGAAGAGAGCCACGACAGAGAAAGCATAAAGGTGATCAGGAGAAAGACAGTGGGGAGGGAGGAGTCATGGTGTGAAGCAGTACGGTGCAGTAAGTGGAGGACTAAAGGATCATTACTCCCTCTTATCTTTTCCTCTTCCTACAATTAGGAAGATGTACTTGACAGGTGTCACAGAAGATTCAAAGGAGTTTGTGGCAAAATGTGCGTGTTAATGGATTGAAGTGAACACCTACAGTGAGAGGTTAGAGACTATAAAAGTATATTAGACTTTTTCAAACAGGTTTGGAATGTACTGAGGAGAAATTAATTTCTCCTTTATGAATAAATAGTAAAATGACAAAATGTTTTCATGGTCATAAGAAAACAACTTACAAGTTCACAATGAAAATTATCATGATAGTGTTCTGAGAAATGTTGCATTGAAAAATACTCTTTTAAATTATTTGATTCAAACATTCTTCAATTATATGATTTTATAATTTTTTTCATAATACATTTGCAGAAGTACTAATCCTTGGAGAAATATTGACATTGATATCACTTTTGTGAATGTAACATTTCAGCAATGAAAAGAAAGAAAAGAAATAAGGGAGCAACTAACAGTGGTTGTTAGGTTGCAGAATGGGTTCATTTCACTTTATGTTATGATGGCAGAAATTTGCATCATTAATCTTTGGGGAAAACATAAATTGGCAGGTAGAGTTTGAAAATATGGGAAGGAGAATATCTGGTTATGCAAAATCTAGGGATCAGGCTGGCTGGAGAATCACACAGCTCACTCAGTGCAAGTCAGGCATTTAAATCATAGTTGAGTAATTAAAAAAATGAAGGGAGACAAATGATGTAAAAGACTGAGAGTTGCACCATACATTGTGAAGGTACAAAAGCAAATTTATCTTTGTCTAGGAGCCAGAATAACAGCTTACAATCCTCTCTACCCACAATCCTGAGAGGAAAGAGTACTAGAATATGATGAAGAAGAAAGAAGAGGAGGAGGAGGAGGGAGGGAGGGAAATTACTTGTTTGTGTTACCTGCGAAGCCCAAGGATTAGTTTAATGCTGGATAAGAATCAGTCACCCTATTCCTAACTTCCTAAAATACTCTTCTTCAATTAGAGGCACAGACTCTGCACCATTTCTTGAAGATGCATTTCCTCGAATGTTCACTGCAGCACAATTCCCAATTGTAGACATGTGGAATCAACCTAAATTCCTGTCAATTCGTGAGCAGATTAATAAAACGTGGTGTCTCTACACCATGGAGTACTACTCAGCCCTAAAAAATAATTATACCTTTTACAACAATCTGGGTGGAACTGGAGACCATGGTCCTAAGTGAAGTATTGCAAGAAAGGAAAACAAATGCCACATGTGCTCACTATTAAATGAGAAATAATTGGTCAGCACTCACATACACAGATAGAAGTAAAACTCAACAGAAATCAAGCAGGTGAGAGGGAGAGAAAGGGGATAGGTGCAGTCGAACCTAACAGGTACTGTGCATACTATCTGAATGATGGGTTCACTTATAATTTTTACTCAAGCAGTAGAAAAGCAATTCATGTAACCAAAACATGGCACCCTGTAATACTATGAAATAATTTTTAAAAGTCTCTTCCAGATAAGTTTCTAATTGGCAAATTCTCCTTTTAAACTTCTCTATCCTCGTTTCTCTAGTCCACTTGTTCATCTCTCTCTCCTCTTGGTGACTTACACAGTGAAGGTTTCAGGACTAATTTCTGTGTGCCAAACCAGAGCTATCTGCAGGGGTGTGTGAGTGTGTGTGTATGTGTACACATGCATCTGTCTCTATGTGCTTAAATTATTAAAGTGAAAAGACCATAGTAAATATTAAAAAAAATTAAAAATCTGGCTTGGTGCCCATAGCACAGTGGTTACAGCATCAGCCACATACACCAAGGCTGGTGGGTTCAAACCCGGCCGGGCCAGCTAAACAATGACAACTGCAACAACAACAACAAAAAAATAGCCAGGTGTTGTGGCCAGAGCCTGTAGTCCCAACTACTTGGGAGGCTAAGGCAAGAGAATCACTTAATCCCAAGAGTTTATGGTTGCTGTGAGCTATGACACCACAGCTCTTTACCAAGGGCAGTACAGTGAGACTGTCTCAAAAGAAAAAAAAATTGAAATCTTCTTGAATTTTGAGAAAACTCATGTGCCTTGTATTTGATAAATTAACCCTCTCTTTTTTATAACTAATGTTGAGTCTCACTGAATTTGTTATAAAAACTATAAAACTTTTACTGAGTGCCACCTAATTTGGCCCTAAATGCCAGCACAAACTGCCTTTGATTTTGTATGTTTCATTTAAGGTCTGTAATATGCAATTTGGTTCAGTTATCTAAATTCATTGATATTTAAAGGGAAAATTATTGTGCGTATACTGACAAAATCAGTTCCATAGGAAATATGTGACTTTGTCAGTTCTTAATCAAATGAGGTTCTTAGAGTTTTCATAGCAGCATCTACTTGGTGTAATTAAGTAAAAGTTTAAGTGAGTACAGGATTGTATCACTTAGCAGTCTGACAAGTTGAAGTTGATCACGAGCAATAATGCCTCAGAATGACTCACTGATAATGATATACTGACAGCTGCAATGAAGTAATAATTAAGATGAAAGATCTTTGAAATGCTTTAGCAAAGACACTTCAGGTCATCTTTTGATTTGACGAGAAAACAGGTTCTTGGTTGAGTGATCAATAAAAAATGATTTATTTTTAATGTTAGACATATTTTGTCCTTACTAAAGTTAACATCACAACAAAATTGTGGGTTTTACTTTGATTTGCAGAGTGGGTGGTAGGAGTGACGGGGGGAGAATCCCAATAGCAGTTTCTCCATCACTGTGAATGCAATAAATTTAAAAGTTTAAGATGGATTTTTTTTGGGCATGTACTGTATTCTAGACAGCACATTGATAAGTTTGAAGGTTTATACTTACCTGATTGTTCAGAGAATCAAATGTAATGGGAATAAGACTAAGTTGAGGGAAGAAATTGAGATGGGAGATTTATTCCAGAGAAAAAGGAGAGGAGTGACAGAGATGAACCGCTGCTGTCTTCTGGTGTTCTGTGATGCACGATGTAATTTGTGAAGGTGCAACTGCTCTTTCTGTTTTCTCAGTTGACCTACATAGAGATAGCTTTGCATGGTTTGAAACACTGAGGACCTAGAGGTCTGAATAACAAACTTCAAAAGAAATCTGTTCAAAAGTCAAGGTGGTGGGGATTCTAAGCAAGAAGCTAGCTAATGAAAGGAAATGGTGTGAAGAAATTCTGAGTAGTAAATTAAGTGTCTAAATTTCTTTTTCTTTTTCTTTTTTTTTTTTTTTTTTGACACAGAGTCTTACTCTGTCACCATGGGTAGAGAGCCGTGGTGTAGTAGCTCACAGCAACCTCAACCTCCTGCACTCAAGTGATCCTCTTGTCTCAGCCTCCCTAGTAACTGAGACTACAGGTGCCCACCAGCATGCCTGGCTAGCTTTTCTATATTTCCTAGAGATGGGGTCTCACTCTTTCTCAGTCTGGTCCCAAACTCCTGAGCTCAAACAATCTGCCAGTCTCAGCCTCCCAGAGTGCGAGGATTAAGATGTTAGCCCACCACACTGAGGCTCATCAAAAATTCTTGGAATGAGGTGTCATTGAGAAAGATAAAGACTATTTATTAAATAATGTAAACTAAAATAAAAGATACCATGCAGGATTTATGCATTGGTTAAGTTGCAAATAAAATAAAATAGGGGAAAGGTTGAGTGATTCCTGTATGTGCAATTTAAAATTAAATAACCAAAAAGTAATTTTTCTGAGGTCGTGATACCAACAAAATATATAGATGTGAAAAATATCATGAGGATGTGAAAATATTACTGCTTATTACCATCTTGTACAGAGAGGGGTCTCTGAGACACAGTTTTAAATCCCAAATACCTGAAATCCTTTTGTTTTGACTTTTTGAAATCTAAGCTGTAGTTAGTTTTAAAAGGACACTTCAAAAATGGTATTTAGAGGCAGGGGCAAGATGGCTGACTGGAAGCAGCTTCCAACAGAGTCTCCTGTCCAAAAGGAAAGATAACCTCCAGAAACTGCCCAATTGAGCTGAAGACTGGGAGCCCAGCCCAGAGAGAGAAGTGATAACTGCAGGTCACCTCTGCTGATGCAGACTGAGACTCCAAAAAAACAAGCTTCAGGCAAAAAAACTGAACTAGTTTTCTACCATTCTGAAATTCCAGGACACCCTACCCCCTTACCTGATGCACCAGAAGCCTGACCTCTACTGCAACTGAGGGAGGAGGACTTGAGCAGCGAACACCCTCCCTGTCTGCCAGACCTGGCAGCCTGTCGGGTAAGAGACTCCCAGGCCCCACTGAGACCCCACCAGCCCCCAGGCCAGGAACTCTGCTGGGAACTGCGGGGCTCCTCTCTGCCCCCTGCTGAGCCCAACACCTACTGGCCAGGGACTCTACAGGGACCCCTGCATGGCTCCAATCAATGCCCCATGGGCCTCAGCCCACTTTCCCGAGCGGCCAGGAACTTGGGGGGACACACACACGGCCCCCAATTGGCACCCCCTCAGACCTTGGCCCGCCACCAGCAGCAGCCAAGAACTCCATGGGGACTCCCAGGCAGCCTCAATTGGCGCCCGCAGGGCCTTGGGCGGCCACCAGCAGCGGCCCGGAACTCTGCTGGGACTCCCAAACAGCCCTAAGATTGCCACTCGACTTGGCCCACAGCCAGCAGCAGCCAGGAACTCTAAAAGGTCACCCGCGTGGCCCCGATTGGTGCTAGCGTTGGCCCACCATCAGCAGTGGCCAGGAACTCCACCTGCCTTCCTGGGCCAGAAACTCCAGGAGCCAAATAACCCGTGTCCTCCCCTACCCTCTCTTCCTCTGCACCGGCCCAGCCCATCTGGCCAGGGACTCAGGAGGGATGCAACCTGTGCCCTCCCACTGGAGACCTCCTCCCAGCCAGAGACTACTGGAGGCATGGACCCCCTTTGCAAAGACCACCGTGTGCACCATCCAACACCCTGCTGCTTGATCTAGGCGTGTCACACTCTGGAGCTCCTCCCACAGCCAGAAATCTCTGGCTGTGGGGGCACTCCCAGAGGAGCTACACAAGGTCACTCCCTACAAAGATCCAGCAACAACAGAGTGATCCTGCAGGGGTCTGATCTGGGAGAGACACCTCCCCAACTCTGAGGACGGTCATAGGCAACAGAGAAAAATAATCATGAGGTGGAATCAACAGAAAAACTCTAGGAATATCAATAATCAGAGTAGATCAACTCCCCCAAGGAAAAACAAGGTAGATACACCACAAGATCCCTTGCATAAGCAAATGGCTGAGATGTCAGAAGTTGAATTCAGAGTCTGGATAGCAAATAAGATCAGCACAATGGAGGAAAAGATGGAACTAGAATTTCAAGCAGTAATCCAAAAAATGACCCAAAAGATGTCTCAAGAGTTCAACGAATTCAAAGACAAAATGACCAAAGATTTTGACACGAGACAAGAAGTTGCAGCCCTCAAAGATCTGAGAAATACAGTAGAAACCCTCAGTAACAGAATGGAGTAAGCAGAAGAAAGGATTTCTAACATGGAAGACAAAGCTTTCAAATGCTCCCAAACTTCCAAAGAGGAAGAGAAATGGAAGGCAAAAACGGATCATTCTCTCAGATATCTCTGGGATAAGTCAAAGAAAACCAATATTCGCCTTATAGGGATACCTGAATATGATGAAGTGGTGTCACAAGGCACAGAGTTTCTTCTTTATGAGATTATGAAAGAGAACATTCCAGACATGCCAAGAAATTCTGAAATTCAGATAGCAGACAGTTTCAGAACCCCAGCATGACTCAACCCGAATAAGATATCCCCCAGGCACATCATAATTAACTACACTAGAGTTAATATGAAGGAAAATATTCTGAAAGCAGCCAGACATAAGAAATCCATTACCTACAAGGGGAAGAATATTAGAATAACTGCAGATCTCTCTGATCAAATCTTTCAAGCTAGAAGAGAAGGGTCATCGAATTTTTATCTCCTAAAACAAAAGCACTTTCAACCCAGGATTCTATATCCAACCAAACTGAGTTGCATTTATGATGAAGAAATTAAATATTTTAATGACATCCACATGTTGAAGAAATTTGCCATAACTAAACCAGCTCTCCAGGATATTCTCAGACCTATCCTCCATAATGACCAGCATAATCCTCCACCACAAAAGTAAACTCACCCAGAAACTATTTATCAAATATCAACTTCCACAGTGATGAAAGGATTAAAAATGTCCACAGGACTTTCTAAGGATTTATCATTATTTTCAATTAAAGTGAATGGTTTAAATTGTCCTCTAACGAGGCATGGGTTGGCTGACTGGATACAAAAACTCAGGCCAGATATCTGTTGCATACAAGAATCTCATCTTACCTTAAAAGATAAATTTAGTCAAGGTGAAGGGATGGTCATCTATATTCCAGGCAAATGGAAAACAGAAAAAAGCAGGTATTGCAATCTTATTCGCAGATACAACAGGCTTTAAACCAAACAATGTAAGGAAGGACAAAGACGGACACTTCATATTTGTTAAAGGTACTACTCAATATGATGAGATTTTAATTATTAATATTTATGCAACCAACCAGAAAGTGCCTCAGTTTATATGAAAAACTCTAATAGATGTGAGTAACTTGATTTACTCCAGCTCCATAGTAGTTGGAGATTTTAATACTCCTTTAGCAGTGTTGGATACATCCTTCAAAAAAGAAACTAAGTAAAAAAATTTTAGATTTAAACTTAACCATTCAACAACTGGATTTAACAGACATCTACAGCACATTTCATCCTAATAAAATTGAATACATGTTCTTCTCATCAGCCCACAGAACATACTCCAAAATTGATCACATCTTAGGTCACAAGTCTAACCTTGGCAAATTTAAAAGAATAGAAATTATTCCTTGCATCTTCTCCAACCATCATGGAATAAAAGTTGAACTTAATAACAGGAATCTGCATATTCATACAAAAACATGGAAGCTAAATAACCTTATGTTGAAGGATAGATGGGTCATTGATGAGATTAAGAAGGAAATTACCAAATTTTTGGAACAAAATGACAATGAAGACACGAATTATCAGAACCTCTGGGATACTGCAAAGGCAGTCCTAAGAGGGATATTTATAGCACTGCAAGCCTTCCTCAAGAAAACGGAAAGAGAGGAAGTTAACAACTTAATGGGACATCT